>JAAAWM010011622.1:0-91161 GCA_036873465.1 Thinopyrum obtusiflorum
CATGATGGTTTTCGGTAGGGAACGTCCCACCTTTGGGGACAAAACGATATCCAGTGCCTCTTATTGCTTTCTATTTTTTTTTCTTGTGTCAACATAGAACAACAGGAGTGTTGTGTGAATTTTTGTGATTTTTTGGGGTTCGTTTGGATATTTTTATGCATTAACTGAGTTTTCAATGCATTTATGTGCATAATTAAAAATTGAACTACATGCACATGCTCCAGTGCATATAAATTGGTTAAAAAATCAAATCTGTGTCCTTGGGTGCATGCTTAGGTCCCATGCAAGAAATGGGAATGAATTTAAAACACCAGGGCACCATTGATTGCCGGCAAAACATTGAGATGCCTGGTTTTTAAATTCTAGTAAATCCAAAACTCGTGTGAAATTCATGAAACTTGGCATGCTATCATGGAATGGCACCCGACATGCTGTGGTATTTTTCGTGTCCATTTTGAGGGAAGGCGCACTCAAATAATGACAGCCAACAAAGGCATTTTGAAAAAATAGCTGCCACTTTAATATCTCAAACATTTGTATAATTCAAACTGTGTGCGTTCTGTTAACCATTCATGTGACGCCACGTGTCTTGGTTTTAATGGCTGTAGGAGGTGCCGTGCGGACAGCTGCTTGACCTTGACTGAATGGGAGGCGTGCGAGCGCCGTCCGGTGCGCAGTCTGACCGAGAGGCGTGCAAGCTGTCCTTGAGTGCGCAGGCTCACCGGGAAGCATGCGAGCTGTACGCTGCGTAGGCTCACCGGGAAGCGAGCCCTTTGACTTCCATGGCCGCCCGCCTTGCTCGCATCCTCTCCATTAATGGCGCCCAAGCCATAGTTTAATTCGCTTTTTAAATATAAAACACTCATCGCAAACGTTTTAGTTAGAACACCCGTATGCAAACCGACAGCTTCCCGAGGAAGCCAAGAGAAAATGTGCCGAGCAGGATTTCTGCAGCTCTTGATCACAAACATTTTAGATAGAACACCCGTATGCAAAGTGAGAGCAGCACAGGATTTGTGCATCCCTTCAACGCAAACGGTTGTTTTGGATGACCCGTGTGCAACCACGTACAAACAATTTGGTAAGATTTGTCAATCCTTGTAACACTGCGATTTGTCAAAATATGAAGCTAAAAATCACTAGCAGTATCTATGTTTTGCAACTAAAATTCAGTAATTAAGCATAGTTTTCATTCATAGATTAAGCAGTCATTCTTAATTTATACAAACAGTTCAACTCGACAGCTGAACCGACTAAACTTTTCCCCAATTGTTGCCAACCACGTACTGAAATAGCTAGTTCAACTATGGGGGGGGGGGGGGGGGGGGGGGGGGGGGGGGGGGGGGGGGGGGGGGGGGGGGGGGGGGGGGGGGGGGGGGGGGGGGGGGGGGGGGGGGGGGGGGGGGGGGGGGGGGGGGGGGGGGGGGGGGGGGGGGGGGGGGGGGGGGGGGGGGGGGGGGGGGGGGGGGGGGGGGGGGGGGGGGGGGGGGGGGGGGGGGGGGGGGGGGGGGGGGGGGGGGGGGGGGGGGGGGGGGGGGGGGGGGGGGGGGGGGGGGGGGGGGGGGGGGGGGGGGGGGGGGGGGGGGGGGGGGGGGGGGGGGGGGGGGGGGGGGGGGGGGGGGGGGGGGGGGGGGGGGGGGGGGGGGGGGGGGGGGGGGGGGGGGGGGGGGGGGGGGGGGGGGGGGGGGGGGGGGGGGGGGGGGGGGGGGGGGGGGGGGGGGGGGGGGGGGGGGGGGGGGGGGGGGGGGGGGGGGGGGGGGGGGGGGGGGGGGGGGGGGGGGGGGGGGGGGGGGGGGGGGGGGGGGGGGGGGGGGGGGGGGGGGGGGGGGGGGGGGGGGGGGGGGGGGGGGGGGGGGGGGGGCCTCGTAGATCTCCTGATTCCTCGCCTCTGAGGCGGCGTGTGCCGCGGACACGGCGGCGGTAAGGCTCTTTGCATGCTCGACGAGGCGCTCCTCCTCATCCCACAGGAACTCGGTGTAGCGCGCAAGGTCGCTGACGCACGTGCGGGCATCCACCTCCGCCTCCCGCCTTCGGGCGGCGGTGGCGGAGCGGGTGATGACCCCGGCGGTCGACGGTGGGCTGGCGGCCACGACGGCCGACGACGGGGTGGCGGCCACGACCACCACCTCCCGCCTTCGGGCCATGGTGCCAGAGCGGGTGATGGCCACAGTGGCCGGCAGTGGGGTGGCGGCCACGACGGCCACCTCCCGCCTTCGGGCCGCGGCGGCGGAGTGGGCGATGGTCCTGGCTTTCGACGGTGGTATGGCGGCAACGGCGGCCGGCAACAGCTGCCGACGGGCACCGGCGGCGGAGCGTGTGGTGGGTGTTTCGCGCACACCCAACAAGGACGCCACGCGCACTACACTATTCTAGGGACTGCGCCGCCGCCGTGGCGTAGCCTCCCAGCTGGAGCTGTCCTCTGATGACGGCGGAGTGGATGAGCGACGACGACGGACCGGTGCCATGGGCAATTGTGGGAGAAGCAGACGAGATAAGCTACAGGGATGGAGGGGAAAATGCGACGCAGGACTCGCCGATCGTGAGGGTTTTTATAGCAGGCCGGTAAGCATTGGGATTTTGGGGGATTTCACCGAGTCGGGCAGGAAGCTTGCGCGGGAACCTGTGAGGTTGCGCGGGAACGGGCTCACCGATGATTCATTGGCACCACCGTTTGGCCAAAAGAACGTCCGCTGTAAGCCGTTTGCGGCTGCGGGGTGACAAGACATGCGAGAGGAGGACGAAAGGCCACGTACACATACGGTTAATAAAAAAATGTTTGCAATTTAATTACCTACTATACCACCGTCCTGGTTTATAAGTATGATTTAACTAATAAAATATGAATGCATGTCGCCAAAGATTATATAGTTGGATTTGTATTTGAACATAGTTTCCAATTATATAATTTTTTAAAACATGCATTAACATTTTGTTGGTTAAATTTGAGGGCAAAGTATGGCACAGAATATAATGGAGACTATAGACTAGACGGAGGTGGTAGCACACGGCCGCTCTCTACGCAGCGACGCAACTGTCGGCCGGCTTGTAGGCGACCATTTCCTGCGTGTTCAACTGCTCTATGCATGTGGTTGCTTGCGGTTCAGGCGGCCGTGGCGCGCTCTGCTCGCGTCCCTCCGAGTGCTCTGCCCTCGTCCCTCCACATGCGCTGCCAGTGTTTGGCGCCGGTGCACGATCACGCACGTTCGTGTGCAAGCGGTTGCGCCGGGTGCGGCGCGACGATGCAGTTACCCGCTGCAAAAACTGCCATGCGGACGCGCCGAGAATCCACGCTGCCCGGCCCTCTTTTATTCTTGCGGCCATTTACCTTCATCTCTCATCTCACACGACACAATAAGCACACCCACGAGGACACATACAGAGAGGACATCCAGCGGTTCCAATGGCGCTCCCCGTGGCTCCAATGGCGCTCCCAGCGGCCGACGATGACAACGGCGGGCAGTTCACCACGCATCATGTAGTGGACACCCATGTGAGGGGGAAGGCCCTCTCGGTGGTGTACATGAACGATCCGGTCTCGGTGGAGAGCTCCATCCAAACTATGGAGCAGTTCCTTGCCGAGGACAAGTACCGAGTGGTCGGCTTCGACCTTGAGTACACCATCGGTCGTGCCGGGCACGATCAGAAGGTTGCCGTCGCCCAGTTGTGTGTGTGACATGACGTCCTCGTCTACCACTTCCACCTTGCCACAAGGCCTTGTGAGCATTTCTCCAGGTTTATCAACAGCTCCGACTACAGTTTTGCTACGGTGGACACCACCAACGATCTAAAAGCGCTCAAGGTTTCAGACTTGAAATGCCCGAATCTTGTCAACATCCAGCACCACTACAAGGTCTGGGGCAGCGACAAAAACAAACCGAACTCCCTGGTTGACCTCGCCTCAGCCATCATCGACCCCTACTACGCGAAGATGAAGGAAGAGAGCAATAAGGACAAGAACACCTGGCACAGTGTGTGGCATGAGAGACTGGATGAACAACATGTCAAGTACGCGGCCATGGACGCGTACACAAGCTACGAGATGTACAGGCGGATCGTTGACATGAGGAACTGTCTTCTTCCTGACCCAGACGAGGGATCGAGCCACATAGCAGTGGCGGGAGCGTCACAAGAAGTAGATGACTAGACGATCATTTCTCCTACTTTAGAATGCATGCAATTGTTTATTGAGGTGTGTGCGAATGATCTATATAGTCACTTATGTAATTGGATGCTTATTTCAGTTATATATATATACATGTTATTCTACTGTAGACAGAGAAATTCACACGGCTTATTAGCAGAAATCATCTGTGTTATTATTGGTCTTCGCACACATTTCTTATTACGGACATGTTTGCTGCGTATCACACACACCTTGATCTGGCTGGCCGTTTCTTTTGTGTTGCCTAATCACAAACAGTTCATCCGAGTGAACCGTATGCTCTATATCGCACACGCCTTCATCAGGCTGCCCCTTTCTTTTATTCCGCCTCATCGCAAACAGTTCATTGAGCTGAACCGTATGCCCTGCATCGCACACGCAACTAAAATCTGAACCATGTTTGATAGCTCCGCCATCGCAAACGTTTTGCACCTTTTTTGACAGTTCTTTTACAGCACCGTTTGCGATTATGGCATTGCACACAGTTTCATCGAAGGGTCTCTGATCGTAGTGTCGCGTTTGGACCATCCTGCAGTAGTGACCGTACCACCCTGGTGCGGAATGTGCTATGTTCGACCTACGAGGTCTAGTAGTAACTTGATCCGAAGTTTCATGATCATCATCATTAGCTTCCTCTCTAGTTGGTGTAGGCATCACGGGAACGGATTTCTCTAATGTGCTACTTTCCAAATTGAGAGAAGGCACAACTTCCTCATCAAGTTCTACTTTCCTCCCACTCATTTCTTTCGAGAGAAACTCCTTCTCTAGAAAGGACCCATTCTTTAGCAACAAAGACCTTGCCTTTGGATCTGTGGTAGAAGGTGTACCCAATTGTTTCCTTAGGGTATCCTATGAAGACGCACTTCTCCGATTTAGGTTCGAACTTAACAGGCTGAAGCCTTTTGACATAAGCATCGCATCCCCAATCTTTAAGAAACGACGGCTTAGGTTTCTTGCCAAACCATGGTTTGTACGGTGTCGTCTCAACAGATTTAGACGGTGCCCTATTTAACGTGAATGCAGTTGTCTCTAATGCATAACCCCAAAACGATAGTGGTAAATTGGTAAGAGACATCATAGAATGCACCATATCTAATAAAGTACGGTTACGACGTTCGGACACACCATTATGCTGTGGTGTTCCAGGTGGCGTGAGTTGTGAAACTATTCCACATTGTTTTAAATGAAGGCCAAACTAGTAACTCAAATGTTCGCCTCCGTGATCAGATCATAGAAACTTTATTTTCTTGTTATGATGATTCTCCACTTCACTCTGAAATTCTTTGAACTTTTCAAATGTTTCAGACTTGTGTTCCATTAAGTAGATATACCCATATCTACTCAAATCATCTGTGAAGGTTAGAAAATAACGATACCCGTCGTGTGCTTCAATACTCATTGGACCGCGTACATCGATATGTATTATATCCAATAAGTCATCAGCTCGCTCCATTGTTCCGGAGAACGGAGTTTTGGTCATCTTGCCTATGAGGCATGGTTCGCAAGTATCAAATGATTCATAATCAAGTAATTCCAGAAGTCCATCTGCATGGAATTTCTTCATGCGCTTTACACCAATATGACCAAAATGGCAGTGCCACAAGTATATTGCACTATCATTATCAACTTTGCATCTTTTGGCATCAATATTATGAATATGTGTATTACTACGATCGAGATTCAATAAACCATTTACATTGGGTGTATGACCATAGAAGGTTTTATTCATGTAAACAGAACAACAATTATTCTCTGACTTAAATGAATAATCATATTGCAATAAACATGATCCAATCATATTCATGCTCAACGCAAACACCAAATAACATTTATTTAGTTTCAACACTAATCCCGAAGGTAGAGGGAGTATGAGATGGTGATCTTATCAACCTTGGAATCACTTCCAACACACATCATCACCTCGCCCTTAACTAGTCCCTGTTCATTTTGTAACTCCTGTTTTGAGTTACTGATCTTAGCAACTGAACCGGTATCAAATACCTAGGGGCTACTATGAACACTAGTAAAGTACACATCAATAACATGTATATCAAATATACCTTTGTTCACTTTGCCATCCTTCTTATCCGCCAAGTATTTGGGCCAGTTCCGCTTCCAGTGACCATTTCCTTTGCAGCAGAAGCACTCAGTTTCAGGCTTGGGTCTAGCTTTGGGGTTCTTCATGGGAGAGGCAACTTGTTTGTTGTTCTTCTTGAAGTTCCCTTTCTGTCCCTTGCCCTTTTTCTTGAAACTAGTGGTTTTGTTAACCATCAACACTTGATGCTCTTTCTTGATTTCTACCTTCGTCGATTTCAGCATCGCGAAGAGCTTGGGAATTGTTTTCGTCATCCCTTGCATATTATAGTTCATCACGAAGTTCTAGTAGCTTGGTGATAGTGACTAGAGAACTCTGTCAATCACTATCTTATCTGGAAGATTAACTCCCACTTGATTCAAGCGATTGTAGTACCCAGACATTCTGAGTACATGCTCACTGGCTGAGTTATTCTCCTCCCATCTTGTAGGCAAAGTACTTGTCAGAGGTCTCATACCTCTCGACATGGGCATGAGTCTGAAATACCAATTTCATCTCTTGGAACATCTCATATGCTCTGTGGCGTTCAAAACGTTTTTGAAGTCCTGGTTCTAAGCCGTAAAGCATGGCGCACTAAACTATCAAGTAGTCATCATACCGAGCTTGTCAAACATTCATAACGTCTATATCTGCTCCTGCAATAGGTCTGTCACCTAGTGGTGCATCAAGGACATAATTCTTCTGTGCAACAATGAGGATAATCCTCATATCCCAGACCCAGTCCGCATCATTGCTACTATCATCTTTCAACTTTTCTCTAGGAACATATCAAAAATATATAGGAGCTATATCGTGAGCTATTGATCTACAACATAGATATGCAAATATTATCAGTACTAAGTTCATGATAAATTAAGTTCAATTAATCAAATTACTTAAGAACTCCAACTTAGATAGACATCCCTCAAGTCATCTAAATGATACGTGATCCAAATCAACTAAACCATGTCCGAGCATCATGTGAGATGGAGTAGTCATCAATGGTGAACATCTCTATGTTGATCATATCTACTATATGATTCACCTTCGACCTTTCGGTCTCCAGTGTTCCGAGGCCATGTCTGTACATGGCAGGCTCGTCAAGTTTAACCCGAGTATTCCGCATGTGCAAAACTGTCTTGCACTCATTGTATGTGAACGTAGAGTCTATCACACCCGATCATCACATGGTGTCTCAACACGACGAACTGTAGCAATGGTGCATACTCAGGGAGAATACTTTTACCTTGAAATTAGTGAAGGGATCATCTTATAATGCTACCGTCGTACTAAGCATAATAAGATGCATAAAAGATAAACATCACATGCAATCAAAATATGTGACATGATATGGCCATCATCATCTCGTGCTCCATCTCCAAAGATCTCCATCTCCATCTCCAAAGCATCGGCATGATCTCCATCGTCACCGGCTCGACACCTTGATCTCCATTGTTGCGTCGTGGTTGTCTCGCCAACTATTGCTTCTACAACTATCGCTAACCCATGGTGATAAAGTAAAGCAATTACATGGCGTATGCATTTCATACAATAAAGAGACAACCATAAGGCTCCTGCCGGTTGCCAGATATCTTACAAAACATGATCATCTCATCCAATAACGTATATCACATAATGTCTTGACCATATCACATCACAACATGCCCTGCAAAAATAAGTTAGACGTCCTCTACTTTGTTGTTGCAAGTTTTACGTGGCTGCTACGGGCTTCTAGCAAGAACCATTCTTACCTACGCATCAAACCACAGCGGTGTTTTGTCAAGTTTGCTATTTTAACCTTCTTCAAGGACCGGCCGCAGTCAAATTCGATTCAACTAAAGTAGGAGAAACAGACAACCGCCAGCCACCTTTATGCAAAACTAGTTGCATGTCTGTCGGTGGAACCGGTCTCATGTGCGTGGACATGTAAGGTTGGTCCGGGCCACTTCATCCCACAATACTGCCGAATCAAAATAAGACGTTGGTGGTAAGCAGTATGACTATCACCGCCCACAACTCTTTGTGTTCTACTCGTGCATATCATCTACGCATAGACCTGGCTCATGATGCCATTGTTGGGAATCGTTGCATGGAAAACAAAAAAAAATTCTATGCACACGCAATGATCTATCCATGGAGATGCATAGCAACGAGGGGGAAAGTGTGTCTACGTACCCTCGTAGACTGTAAGCGGAAGTGTTTCACAACGCAGTTGATGTAGTCGAACTTTCTTCGCGCTCCACCGATCGAGTACCGAACGTACGGCGCCTCCGAGTTCTGCACACGTTCAGCTCGGTGACGTCCCTCGCCTTGATCCAGCAAGGTGTCGAGGTAGGAGATGAGTTCCGTCAGCACAACGACATGGTGACGGTGATGGTGATGTGATCCTCGCAGGGCTTCGCCTAAGCACCGCGAGAATATGACCGTGGGTGTAAACTGTGGAGGGGGGCGCCGCACACGGCTAACAATTGATGTTGTGTGTTCTAGGGGCGCCGGGGGGGGGGGGGGGGGGGGGGGGGGGGGGGGGGGGGGGGGGGGGGGGGGGGGGGGGGGGGGGGGGGGGGGGGGGGGGGGGGGGGGGGGGGGGGGGGGGGGGGGGGGGGGGGGGGGGGGGGGGGGGGGGGGGGGGGGGGGGGGGGGGGGGGGGGGGGGGGGGGGGGGGGGGGGGGGGGGCCGAATTCGGCCTCCCCCTTCCTTCTCCCTTCCCCTTTTTCCTTTTCCTCAGGTTCGGCCCATACGGGGGGCACACCAGCCCCTGGTGGCTGGTGCGTTTCCCCTCTTGGCCCATTAGGCCCATATCTTTTGCCGGGGGTGCCCGGAACCCCTTCCGGTGACCCGATAAGTACCCGGTACCCTCGAAACACTTCCGATGTCCGAATATTATCGTCCTATATATGAATCTTTACCTCTCAACCATTTCGAGACTCCTCGTCATGTCCGTGATCTCATTCGGGACTCCGAACAACATTCGGTCACCAAATCACATAATTCATATAATACAATATCGTCATCGAACGTTAAGCATGCGGACCCTACGGGTTCGAGAACTATGTAGACATGACCGAGACACCTCTCTGGTCAATAACCAATAGCGGAACCTGGATGCTCATATTGGCTCCTACATATTCTACGAAGATCTTTATCGGTCGAACCGTTATGACAACATACGTTATTCCCTTTGTCTATCGGTATGTTACTTGCCCGAGATTCGATCGTCGGTATCTACATAACTAGTTCAATCTCATTACCGGCAAGTCTCTTTACTCATTCCTTAATACATCATCCTGCAACTAACTCATTAGTCACTTTGCTTGCAAGGCTTCTTATGATGTGCATTACCGAGAGGGCCCGGAGATACCTCTCCGATACTCGGAGTGACAAATCCTAATCTCGATCTATGCCAACCCAACAGACACCTTCGGAGATAACTATAGAGCATCTTTATAATCACCCAGTTACGTTGTGAGGTTTGATAGCACACAAGGTATTCCTCCGGTATCCGGGAGTTGCATAATCTCATAGTCGAAGGAATATGTATTTAACATGAAGAAAGCAATAGCAATAAAACTGAACGATCAATATGCTAAGCTAACGAATGGGTCTTGTCCATCACATCATTCTCCTAATGATGTGATCCCATTATCAAATGACAACTCATGTCCATGGTTAGGAAACCTTAACCATCTTTGATCAACGAGCTAGTCAAGTAGAGGCTCACTAGGGACACAGTGTTTGTCCATGTATCGACACATGTATTTAGGTTTCCGATCAATACAATTCTAGCATGATTAATAAACATTTATCATGAATAAGGAAATATAAAATAACAACTTTATTATTGCCTCTAGGGCATATTTCCTTCAAGGGGGGGGGGGGGGGGGGGGGGGGGGGGGGGGGGGGGGGGGGGGGGGGGGGGGGGGGGGGGGGGGGGGGGGGGGGGGGGGGGGGGGGGGGGGGGGGGGGGGGGGCCTCTTTTCCTTCTCCCAATCGGCCTGCTGCCGTAGGGGGGGCACCACCCCTTGTGGGCCGGTGTGCTCCCCACTCATGGCCCATATATTCCCCCAGGGTGTCCGGTAACCCCTCCGGTACTCCGATAAATACCTGATACCTTCTGGAACGCTTCCGGTGTCCGAATATCATCGTCCTATATATCAATCATTACCTCTCGACCATTTCGATACTCCTCGTCATGTCTATGATCTCATCCGAGACTCCGAACAACATTCAGTAACCAAATCACATAACTCATATAATACTATATCGTCAACGAACGTTAAGCGTGCGGACCCTACGGGTTCGAGAACTATGTAGACATGACCGAGACACCTCTCAGGTCAATAACCAATAGTGGAACCTGGATGCTCATATTGGCTCCTACATATTCTACGAAGATCTTTATTGATCGAACCGTTATGACAACATACGTAATTCCCTTTGTCCATCGGTATGTTACTTGCCCAAGATTCGATTGTCGGTATCTACATACCTAGTTCAATCTCGTTACCGGCAAGTCTCTTTACTCGTTCCGTAATACATAACCTCATGACTAACTCCTTAGTCATTTTCTTGCAAGCTTATGATGTGTATTACCGAGAGGGCCCAGAGATACCTCTCTGATACTCAGAGTGACAAATCCTAATTTCGATCTATGCCAACTCAACAAACACCTTCGGAGATACCTGTAGAGCATCTTTATGATCACCCAGTTACATTGTGATGTTTGATAGCACACAAGGCATTCCTCCGGTATCCGGGAGTTGCATAATCTCATAGTCGAAGGAATATGTATTTGACATGAAGAAAGCAATAGCAATAAACTAAACGATCATTATGCTAAGCTGACAGATGGGTCTTGTCCATCACATCATTCTCCTAATGATGTGATCCCATTATCAAATGACAACACATGTCTATGGTTAGGAAACCTTAACCATCTTTGATCAACGAGCTAGTCAAGTAGAGGCTCACTAGGGACACGGTATTTGTTTATGTATCCACACATGTATTTAAGTTTCCGGTCAATACAATTCTAGCATGAAAAATAAACCTTTATCATGATTAAGGAAATATAATAATAACCATTTTACTATTGCCTCTAGGGCATATTTCCATCAACAGTACAACACCAGCTGCATACATTGTGTTCGAGAACTATCACCTGTCCTTGTCCCAAAAACAAAAGGCAATACTTGGTGCCTCATGGGCCATGTTGCAGCTTGAGTGCACAACGGTTTGAGCCCAAACGAAATAGTTTAGGAGGGGGATATGGAGGAAGAGAAAGTAAACGAATGTACATCTTCTGAATCTTTTGTGTCACCAAACAGTAGAGTTAGCTTAAAAAACAGTAGAGTTTGTATTACGGGGGGGGGGGGGGGGGGGGGGGGGGGGGGGGGGGGGGGGGGGGGGGGGGGATATCTTCTTTCATGGATCACTATTTATTTTCCTTAAATCTACAACTTTTCTTATTTACCAAAAAACACATCACAATACTAAGACGTGCATTGCACGTGTATGCATACTAGTATCCATAAGAATCGGGTCAGAACCATATCCTAGTCTTAGCTAGAAAAGCACATGATTTGCATGCATGCATTGGGATGAAGACGTGGGACTACAAGGTGGTGCTTCCTTTTTTCGGGACTATTGGTCGGCCAGCCGAATCGGTAGGACCAAGGCGGAGCAAACACGGATGCAAATTCTTTGATTCATGCACCTACTATCTTTCGCGGTCATCTCATCCACTGGGTGGCTTCTCCACATTCAACGACACCAACACTAGTCCAGGAACAAATGTTTGAGTGTGGCTTGCCTCTGTCCCATGCAGCGGCTGAGAATTGATTCCCCTTAATCAGTGGAAAAACAACTGAGAGAAACAACCTAATAAAAGAGGATGTGGGTTGGTAATGGAAAAAATGACTAGCCCTAAAAGGAAGGCGATCCCAAACTTTATAGCTCATTCTCTCGTCGGGAGGCAATTCTTTCTCTTTCTTAAAATGGAGGCAAAAGACTTGTATCATTGATTAATTAAGCTCAAGGGAGTTGTTCAATTAATTAATGAAAATTTGTAAGAAAACCAATACAAATAGACCGCGGGCTACTCATTAAGCATGAAGGTCAGTGATTGCACATGCGGCCCAACAAACAATGTCAACACGAAAACCACACCCCCGGCACCTCTACCTCACAAAAGAACCCCCAATGATAACACCTCGACAAAAGATAATGGATACCACCAAATCCGCGGTGACAATAGGCCAAAAGACTGAAGAGTGGCCATTAAGCAGTTGTAGACGCCTTCCCTATGGTCTCACTCTTCTAGCCCTTGCTGGTGAGTGACCTCTCCTTCATGACGCCGGCCCGAGGGAAAGTGTCCACCTTCTTGCTTTTACCCTTGGTTACCTTCCCTGTCAGGAGGCACCAATCATCTTGCCAAATCCAGGGCTAGTAGCCTCCAAACTAGCGAGCAAGTCGCAAAGGTCTTTCGCAAAGAGAGCCTCGTTGAGCACAGACTTCACTTGCTTGACGATCAAGCATGGATGTATTTAGAGATAGATCTGCCCCGCCCCTGTTGGTGACTTCCTTTGCAACCGCCATGCTAAACCTTGTAAAGTCCAGTTAGCCCTTGTGATTGTCAACTTCCTTGATGGGAGGCTGATATATAACTTTGTTTGGGATGTGAAATAAAGTTTGTAGCGCTCATAAGTGGGCTCAAGCTTGTTAGAAGAAGAAGAATACTACAGGTACTGATCATTACCAAAGCCAACTCCAATAATGCAAGAATGTTCATGTAGACAATTCAAACAAAGAGAGCAACAAAAATACACACATAAGTGTAATAGGCAAATACAAGATATAGTTTAAGAGGTATTTAGACAATTAAAAAGCACAGAGAATTCATTTTAAGTGTCAGCCTTCAATCTAAACGTTTATGGAATAAATCATGTAACTAAAGGATTAGGATTTTGACCATAATGCTCCCTTTTGAGCGCTCCATCGAAGATGTATGAATTATGTTTGGAAAACAAGTAATATTGGAGGTGGTGCACCTTAGCAAGTCAAGCATAGACACCGGTAGGGGTGGGGGTGTTCCGTGGGTTTGTTTTAGCATGCTTTATCCAAATATTTTCTTCTTAATGAATGTAAACAGTGTTTTGTTGTGTTTTTTCCTAAATTATTTTGATGTTCAGTTTTAAATGATGTACACCTCAAATTTTAAAGGAAAAATAATACTCGTCCAAACAACCCCAAAATGGTAGAAACGATGCAATGATGCACACTACTTAGTTGTATGTTGTAACCGGACATCATAGCATTTTGAAATCGTGGACATGGGAAGATGAACTCGATCGGTTGGAGATGAAGACATGTTTCCTCCCACCAATCACTTCCGGCACGTGTTGAAGGATGTGTAATTTTTTCTTACAAAAGAAAAATGACCATGTAATGGCATCGTCTTCAATAATATTTTTGTTCTTTTTTTGGAAAATAGAAGCCTTTGTTACCCCAATGTCTGTAAAGACAGAATACTATCTCACTATCCCTTTGTTAGAAGATAGTCCGAGGTTGAACTCTCATGTTTTGACAAGCTAGGGTTAACCCTGAGACAGGGAAGCCGTGCTCGTGGACGAAGCACATCCAATTCGTTTGGATAAAAAAGTGGGTTGGTACCATGTATTGTATATCTCTCTTTTCTTATATATCACATGAGGGCATTTATGGCGACTTCATCAATCTCCAAGCTCTGCAATACGGATCTTCAGTAGCCGTTATATGTATGTTAATACTTCCTACCTTTGCACAAATCAAACTGTCTAAGATGTTGACTTAGACATAGAAATCTTTGCCAACTTAGGTTTATCAAAAGTCTAAGACAATCAAAATCAAGCCACCATGACCGCATGGGACATGTGGTTAGCAGAATCAAAATTCATATAAAATCAAGCCACCATGCTGGTAATTAAATGTCTTTCATGTCCAATACGGTAATAAAAATATAAAAATCACCGTTACACACTTACACCAAAGATATCGATTCAGGCATAAAATCACAATCGACCTAGAAGTAGACACACTTTATTTTGAGATTTCTTCAAACAATAAATAACACGAGACACGAGTGCTTCTGAACCTAGATGCAACTACACACAAGAATAATTTACACATACAGGCTAAGGGCATCTCAAATGTTGACCCTCAAACAGGACACCACATCCGTCCCGGGATCGGTGGGGACCAGTCCACGGACAGTTATGCGGGAGCAGTCCATACAACTGTAGTCGCATACATTTCAAAGCGGATATCAACAAACCAGACGAAATTTGTGCAAACCGGATGATTTTTATATAACCCGGACGAAAATATTTACATTTTGGAACTAAACTATAGCGGGCTAGGCTATGTGATTCTAAACTAGTCTATCACCAGCCCGCGGCGGATCCAGTCTCCCATGACTTATCTTCCCTATGTTCGACAGCAAGCTCACCGATCCGCTGTGAGCTCCGGAGCTAAATGCGTGAGCGGGAGGGAAAGAATAGCATCTGCCTCCATGAAGACTGGATCAGCGGTTGGTTTTTGGGCGGGGGAAGATGGTCGTCATGACCTACCTCGCGCGCAATAGGCAAGTCACCGGCTGTGTAACCCGGCAAGGCAATGGCGGTGGCCTTCCTAGGACCCCAAGTGACGGCGACCTCCCATGGACTACTTATCCTCATTGTTGGCGGTGGTTGCGGATGTGCCACCTTCATCGGCGTGGGGGCGAGGTGTGGCCGACGTGGAGTTGGCGACATCATCGTCGATGCCCCGGTTAAATTCCTCCGTCACCGTGTCAACCTCCGCGGATATGGCTTCTTTCTCCGCCTGCCATATGCATTACCACCATTGCTCGCAGCGGATTTGGCGGGCGGCGGCATTGGCCAGCCTGGATGGGTGAGGATGACCTGGCGATGGCAGTGGCTCTAGCTCCGGGGAGCTTGCCAGCAAGCCAGCTTGTATCTGGCTGGCTCGTCGGGCCACCCAATGAGCTGCAATGCCGGAGAGTTCCTTCTTCTGCTTGCTGGAGAGGCCGTCCCACAATGCTTTGGAGCCCGAGGCCATGGCGTGGGTGCTGCAAAGAGGAGATGAGAAGGGAGGTGTGGTGCGGCTGCTGCCCGACGCTTGGCCATGTTTAAATAGCGGGCGGATGCGAGGTGCCAAGAGGTGGGGTGTTTAATGTCGGCCGACAAGCGGACGGACATGTGGCGCTCGAGCACCAGAGTATGTTCCTCAGCACACGCGCTGGCTTAATGGAGGTAGGCGGGCGGGCAGACGATGTCTTAATGCGGAGCGAAGACGCGTGCAGTGGGCGGCGCTTCAATGCCGGCTCCAGGGAGAGGTCGTGTCCGCTCTGGACCGACATGAATGCGGTGCAAAATGCTTCGGGCAGGAAAGGGCACGAGCGAGAGAGAGGGTTTTGGGTGGGTCAGGGTTGTCGAGTGCGTGCGGGGCAGCGGTTCAAAAACCTGCAAAGCCCCCCCCCCGGGGGCTCCCCGGTTTTGTGAAAGACGCCCGGACCAGCCCGCGGATGGATATAGGACCACATTAGATGGCAAAACACGTCTGGATCATGTGATCCAAACGAATGCAAGTGGTTTGAGGGTCTGCATTGAAGATACCCTAACACAGACCAATAGGTTCAAACATATTGTCCGCCCATGTTTTTCAATTTGAGCTTTTAAATGAGCCAGCTAAAACATCTACAATTCAAAAATTCTTACATGGTTTGGACGAAAAAATACTTCATAATCAGACCCGTGGAGTCATGCATGTGAGACTTTTCAACGTGGACCCCTACTCCGCCTTAAATGTTTTGGCTCGAAGCGGTCTGGACATCAAAATCCCCCTTTTACACCCCAAATCGAGGGATGGAATAGGGGAGTCTGGATATCTGCCACGTCGGCCCGACAGTTGTTGGGAAACATAGTATTTCAAAAAAATTACCTACGATCATGCAACATCTATCTAGGAGATGCATAGCAACGAGCGGGGAGAGTATGTCCACGTACCCTCGTAGACCGAAAAGCGGAAGCGTTTAGTAACGCGGTTGATGTAGTTGAACGTCTTCGTGATCCAACCGATCCAAGCACCAAACGTACGGCACCTCCGCGTTCAGCACACGTTCAGCTCGATGACGTCCCTCGATCTCTTGATCCAGTTGAGGACGAGGGAGAGTTCCGTCAACACGACGGCGTGGCGACGGTGATGATGAAGTTACCGGCGCAGGGCTTCGCCTAAGCACTACGACGATATGACCGAGGTGTGTATCTGTGGAGGGGGGCACCGCACAAGGCTAAGAGAAGGCTTGGTGTGCCCCTGCCCACGTATATAAAGGAGGGAGGGAGAGAGGCCGGCCCCCTAGGGGCGCGCCAAGAGTATGGAGTCCTACTAGGACTTCCAAGTCCTAGTAGGAATCCTTTTCCCTTTTCGGAGTAGGAGAGAAGGAAAGAGGGAAAGAGAGAGGGAGTAGGAAAAGGCAAGGGGGGCGCCGCCCCCTTCCCCTAATCCAATTCGGACCCATAGGGGGGGCGCGCGCCACGTCCCCTTGGCCTGCCTCCTCCTTTTCCCGTATGGCCCAATAAGGCCCATTACTTCTCCCGGTGAATTCCCATAACTCCCCGGTACTTCGAAAAATACCCGAATCACTCGGAACCTTTCCGATGTCCCAATATAGCCTTCCAATATATGAATCTTTACCTCTCAACCATTTCAAGACTCCTCGTCATGTCTGTGATCTCATCTGGGACTCCGAACAAACTTTGGTCATCAAATCACATAGCTCATAATACAAATCGTCATTGAACGTTAAGCGTGCGGACCCTACGGGTTCGAGAACTATGTAGACATGACCGAGACACATCTCCGGTCAATAACCAATAGTGGAACTTGGATGCTCATATTGGCTCCTACATATTCTACGAAGATCTTTATCGGTCAAACCGCATAACAACATACGTTGTTCCCTTTGTCATCGGTATGTTACTTACCCGAGATTCGATCGTCGGTATCATCATACCTAGTTCAATCTCGTTACCGGCAAGTCTCTTTACTCGTTCTGTAATGCATCATCCCACAACTAACTCATTAGTCACATTGCTTGCAAGGCTTATAGTGATGAGCATTACCGAGAGGGCCCAAAGATACCTCTCCGATACTCAGAGTGACAAATTCTAATCTCGATCTATGCCAACTCAACAAACACCTTTGGAGACACCTGTAGAGCATCTTTATAATCACCCAGTTACATTGTGACGTTTGATAGCACACAAAGTGTTCCTCCGGTATTCGGGAGTTGCATAATCTCATAGTCAAAGGAACATGTATAAGTCATGAAGAAAGCAATAGCAATAAAACTATATGATCATTATGCTAAGATAACGGATGGGTCTTGTCCATCACATCATTCTCTAATGATGTGATCCCGTTCATCAAATGACAACACATGTCCATGGCTAGGAAACTTAACCATCTTTGATTAACGAGCTAGTCAAGTAGAGGCATACTAGGGACACTCTGTTTGTCTATGTATTCACACATGTACTAAGTTTCTGGTTAATACAATTCTAGCATGAATAATAAACATTTATCATGATATAAGGAAATATAAATAACAACTTTATTATTGCCTCTAGGGCATATTTCCTTCAGTCTCCCACTTGCACTAGAGTCAATAATCTAGTTCACATCGTCATGTGATTTAACACCAATAGTTCACATCTTTATGTGATTAGTTCACATCGCCATGTGACTAATACCCAAAGGGTTTTACTAGAGTCAATAATCTAGTTCACATCGCTATGTGATTAACACCCAAAGAGTACTAAGGTGTAATCATGTTTTGCTTGTGAGAGAAGCTTAGTCAATGGGTCTGTCACATTCAGAGTCGTATGTATTTTGCAAATTTTCTATGTCTACAATGCTCTGCATGGAGCTACTCTAGCTAATTTCTCCCACTTTCAATATGTATCCAGATTGAGACTCAGAGTCATCCGGATCGGTGTAAAAGCTTGCATCGACGTAACTCTTTACGATGAACTCTTTATCACCTCCATAACCGAGAAATATCTCCTTAGTCTTCTAAGGATAATTTTGACCGCTGTCAAGTGATCCACTCCTGGATCAATATCGTACCCCCTTGCCAAACTCATGGTGAGGTACACAATAGGTTTGGTACACAGCATAGCATACTTTATAGAACCTATGACTGAGGCATAGGAAATGACTTTTCATTCTCTTTCTATTTTTTGCCGTGGTCGGGTTTTGAGTCTTTACTCAACTTCACACCTTGCAACATAGGCAAGAACTCCTTCTTTGACTGTTCCATTTTGAACTACTTTAAAATCTTGTCAAGGTATGTACTCATTGAAAAAACTTATCAAGCATCTTGATCTATCTCTATAGATCTTGATGCTCAATATGTAAGTAGCTTCACCGAGGTCTTTTTTTTTTTGAAAAACTCCTTTCAAACACTCCTTTATGCTTTCCAGAAAATTCTACATTATTTCTGATCAACAATATGTCATTCACATATACTTATCAGAAATGTTGTAGTGCTCCCACTCACTTTCTTGTAAATACAGGCTTCACCGCAAGTCTGTATAAAACTATATGCTTTGATCAACTCATCAAAGAGTATATTCCAACTCCAAGATGCTTGCACCAGTCCATAGATGGACCACTGGAGCTTGCACACTTTGTTAGCACCTTTAGGATACACAAAACCTTCTTGTTGCATCATATACAACTCTTCTTTAAGAAATCCATTAAGGAATGCAGTTTTGACATCTATTTGCCAGATTTCATAAAATGTGGCAATTGCTAACTTGATTCGGATAGACTTAAGCATCGCTACGAGTGAGAAAATCTCATCATAGTCAACACCTTGAACTTGTCGAAAAACTTTTTGTGACAATTCGAGCTTTGTAGACAGTAACATTACTGTCAGCGTCAGTCTTCTTCTTGAAGATCCATTTATTCTCTATGGCTTGCCGATCATTGGGCAAGTCAATCAAAGCCATACATTGTTCTCATACATGGATCCCATCTCAGATTTCATGGCCTCAAGCCATTTCGCGGAATCTGGGCTCATCATCGCTTCCTCGTAGTTCGTAGGTTCGTCATGGTCAAGTAACATGACCTCCAGAACAGGATTACCGAACACTCTGGTGCGGATCGTACTCTGGTTGACCTACGAGGTTCAGTAGCAACTTGATCTAAAGTTTCATGATCATCATCATTAGCTTCCTCATTGATTGGTGTAGGAATCACTGGAACTGATTTCTGTGATGGACTACTTTCCAATTTGGGAGAAGGTACAATTACCTCATCAAGTTCTACTTTCCTCCCACTCACTTCTTTCGAGAGAAACTCCTTCTCTAGAAAGGATCCATTCTTAGCAACAAAGATCTTGCCTTCGGATCTGTGATAGAAGGTGTACCCAACAATTTCTTTTGGGTATCCTATGAAGACGCACTTCTCCGATTTGGGTTCGAGCTTTTCACATAAGCATCGCAATCCCAAACTTTAAGAAACGACAGCTTAGGTTTCTTGCCAAACCACAGTTCATATGGTGTCATCTCAACGAATTTAGATGGTGCCCTATTTAACATGAATGCAGCTGTCTCTAATGCATAACCCCCAAAATGATAGCGGTAAATCAGTAAGAGACATCATAGATAGCACCATATCTAATAAAGTACGGTTACGATGTTCGAACACACCATTACGCTGTGGTGTTCCAGGTGGCGTGATTTAAGAAACTATTCCACATTGTTTCAAATGAAGACCAAACTCATAACTCAAATATTCACCTCCACGATCAGATCGTAGAAACTTTATTTTCTTATTACGATGATTTTCCACTTCACTCTGAAATTCATTGAACTTTTCAAATGTTTCAGACTTATGTTTCATCAAGTAGATATACCCATATCTGCTCAAATCATCTGTGAAGGTTAGAAAATAACGATACCCGCCGCGAGCCTCAACACTCATCAGACCGCATACATCGGTATGTATTATTTCCAATAAGTCATTGTCTCGCTCCATTGTTCCGAAGAACGGAGTTTTAGTCATCTTGCCCATGAGGCATGGTTCGCAAGTATCAAATGATTCATAATCAAGTGATTCCAAAAATCCATCCATATGGAGTTTCTTCATGCGCTTTACACCAATATGACCTAAACGGCAGTGCCACAAATATGTTGCACTATCATTATCAACTTTGCATCTTTTGGCATCAATATTATGAATATGTGTATCACATGATCGAGATTCAATAAACCATTCACATTGGGTGAAGGTTTTATTCATGTAAACAGAATAACAATTATTCTCTGACTTAAATGAATAACCGTATTGCAATAAACATGATCTAATCATATTCATGCTCAACGCAAACACCAAATAATATTTATTTAGGTTCAACACTAATCCCGAAGGTAGAGGGAGTGTGCGATGGTGATCGTATCAACCTTGGAATCACTTCCAACACACATCATCACTTCACCCATAACTAGTCTATGTTCATTCTGCAACTCCTGTTTTTAGTTACTAATCTTAGCAACTGAACCGGTATCAAATACCCAGGGGTTACTATGAACACTAGTAAAATACACATCAATAACATGTATATCACATATACCTTTGTTCACTTTGCCATCCTTCTTATCCGCCAAGTTTTGGGGTAGTTCCACTTCCAGTGACCATTTCCTTTGAGGTAGAAGCACTCAGTTTCAGGCTTGGGTTCAGCTTTGGGCTTATTCACGGGAGTGACAACTTGCTTGCCATTCTTCTTGAAGTTCCCTTTCTTTCCCTTTGCCCTTTTTCTTGAAACTAGTGGTCTTTTTAACCATCAACACTTGATGCTCTTTCTTGATTTCTACCTTCGCCGATTTCAACATCGCAAAGAGCTCGGGAATCGTTTCGTTATCCCTTGCATATTATAGTTCATCACGAAGTTCTAGTAGCTTGCTGATAGTGACTAGAGAACTTTGTCAATCACTATCTTATCAGGAAGATTAACTCCCACTTGATTCAAGCGATTGTAGTACCCAGACATTCTGAGTACATGCTCACTAGTTGTGCTATTCTCCTCCATCTTGTAGGCAAAGTACTTGTCAGAGGTCTCATACCTCTCCACTCAGGCATGAGTCTGAAATACCAATTTCAGCTCTTGGAACATCTTATATGCTCCGTGGCGTTCAAAACATTTTTGAAGTCCCGGTTCTAAGCCGTAAAGCATGGCGCACTAAACTATCAAGTAGTCATCATACCGAGCTTGCCAAACGTTCATAACGTCTACATCTGCTCCTACAATAGGCCCGTCACCTAGCGGTGCATCAAGGATATAATTCTTCTATGCAGCAATGAGGATAATCCTCAGATCACAGACCCAGTCCGCATCATTGCTACTATCATCTTTCAACTTATTTTTCTCTAGGAACATATCGAAAATAATCGGGGAGCTACATCGCAAGCTATTGATCTACAACATAGATATGCAAAAACTATCAGGACTAAGTTCATGATAAATTAAGTTCAATTAATCATATTACTTAAGAACTCCCACTTAGATAGACATCCCTCTAGTCATCTAAATGATCACGTGATCCATATCAACTAAACCATGTCCGATCATCACGTGAGATGGAGTAATTTTCAATGGTGAACATCACTATGTTGATCATATCTACTATATGATTCACGCTCAACCTTTCGGTCTCAATGTTCCGAGGCCATATCTTCATATGCTAGGCTCGTCAAGTTTAACCCGAGTATTCTGCGCGTGCAAAACTGGCTTGCACCCGTTGTATGGGAATGTAGAGCTTATCACACCCGATCATCACGTGGTGTCTCAGCACGAAGAACTGTCGCAATGGTGCATACTCAGGGAGAACACTTATACCTTGAAATTTTAGTAAGGGATCATCTCATAATGCTACCGCCGTACTAAGCAAAATAAGATGCATAAAAGATAAACATCACATGCAATCAAAATATGTGACATGATATGGCCATCATCATCTTGTGCCTTTGATCTCCATCTCCAAAGTACCGTCATGATCTCCATCGTCACCGGCATGACACCATGATCTCCATCGTCTTGATCTCTATCAACGTGTCGTCACATGGTCGTCTCACCAACTATTGCTTTTGCAACTATTGCTTTTGCAACTATTGCTATCGCATAGCGATAAAGTAAAGCAATTATATGGCGCTTGCATCTTATGCAATAAAGAGACAACCATAAGGCTCCTGCCAGTTACCGATAACTTTAACAAAACATGATCATCTCATACAACAAATTATATCACATCATGTCTTGACCATATCAAATCACAACATGCCCTGCAAAAACAAGTTAGACGTCCTCTACTTTGTTGTTGCAAGTTTTACGTGGCTGCTACGGGCTTCTAGCAAGAACCGTTCTTACCTACGCATCAAAACCACAACGATTTTTTGTCAAGTGTGCTGTTTTAACCTTCAACAAGAACTGGGCGTAGTCAAACTCGATTCAACTAAAGTTGGAGAAACAGACACCTGCCAGCCACCTCTTTGCAAAGCAAGTCGGTAGAACCAGTCTCATGAACGTGGTCATGTAATGTCGGTCCGGGCCGCTTCATCCAACAATACCGCCGAATCAAAGTAAGACATTGCTGGTAAGTAGTATGACTATTATCGCCCACAACTCTTTGTGTTCTACTCATGCATATAACATCTACGAATAAACCTGGTTCGGATGCCACTGTTGGGAAACGTAGTATTTCAAAAAAATTACCTACGATCATGCAAGTTCTATCTAGAAGATGCATAGCAACGAGCGGGGAGAGTATGTCCACGTACCCTCGTAGACCGAAAAGTGAAAGCGTTCAGTAACGCGGTTGATGTAGTCGAACGTCTTCGCGATCCAACTGATCCAAGCACCGAACGTACGGCACCTCCGCGTTCAGCACACGTTCAGCTCGATGACGTCCCTCGATCTCTTGATCGAGTTGAGGACGAGGGAGAGTTTCGTCAGCACGACGGCGTGGCGACGGTGATGATGAAGTTACCGGCGCAGGGCTTCGCCTAAGCACGACGACGATATGACCAAGGTGTGTAACTGTGGAGGGGGGGCACCGCACACGGCTAAGAGAAGGCTTGGTGTGCCTTTGGGGTGCCCCCTGCCCACGTATATAAAGGAGGGAGGGAGAGAGGCTGGCCCCCTAGGGGCGCACCAAGAGTATGGAGTCCTACTAGGACTTCCAAGTCCTAGTAGGAATCCTTTTCCCTTTTCGGAGTAGGAGAGAAGGAAAGAGGGAAAGAGAGAGGGGGTAGGAAAAGGCAAGGGGGGCGCCGCCCCCTTACCCTAATCCAATTCGGACCCATGGCGGGGGGCGCCACCTCCCCTTGGCCTGCCTCCTCCTTTTCCCGTATGGCCCAATAAGGCCCATTACTTCTCCCGGTGAATTCCCGTAACTCCCCGGTACTCCGAAAAATACCCGAATCACTCGGAACCTTTCCGATGTCCGAATATAGCCTTACAATATATGAATCTTTACCTCTCGACCATTTCGAGACTCCTCATCATGTCCGTGATCTCATCCGGGACTCCGAACAAACTTCGGTCATCAAATCACATAACTCATAATACAAATCGTCATCGAACGTTAAGCGTGCGGACCCTACGGGTTCGAGAACTATGTAGACATGACCGAGACATATCTCCGGTCAATAACCAATAGCGGAACCTGGATGCTCATATTGGCTCCTACATATTCTACGAAGATCTTTATCGGTCAAACCTCATAACAACATACGTTGTTCCCTTTGTCATCGGTATGTTACTTGCCCGAGATTCGATCGTCGGTATCATCATACCTAGTTCAATCTCGTTACCGGCAAGTCTCTTTACTCGTTCCGTAATGCATCATCCCGCAACTAACTCATTAGTCACATTACTTGCAAGGCTTATAGTGATGAGCATTACCGAGAGGGCCCAGAGATACCTCTCCGATACTCGGAGTGACAAATTCTAATCTCGATCTATGCCAACTCAACAAACACCTTTGGAGACACCTATAGAGCATCTTTATAATCACCCAGTTACGTTGTGACGTTTGATAGCACACAAAGTGTTCCTCTGGTATTCGGGAGTTGCATAATCTCATAGTCAAAGGAACATGTATAAGTCATGAAGAAAGCAATAGCAATAAAACTATACGATCATTATGCTAAGATAACGGATGGGTCTTGTCCATCACACCATTCTCTAATGATGTGATCCCGTTCATCAAATGACAACACATGTCCATGGCTAGGAAACTTAACCATCTTTGATTAACGAGCTAGTCAAGTAGAGGCATACTAGGGACACTCTGTTTGTCTATGTATTCACACATGTACTAAGTTTCCGGTTAATACAATTCTAGCATGAATAATAAACATTTATCATGGTATAAGGAAATATAAAGAACAATTTTATTATTGCCTCTAGGGCATATTTCCTTTAACAGTCCCCTCTCCCGTCTCACTCACTTCAGTCCCCTCCCAAAATCCTAGCCGCCAATCGCCACCCACCACCTTGCCACCGGCCGCTGCGATGGGAAAGAAGTTCACGAAGCAGGGGAGGGAGCAGATCCGGGTGTGGAGGCTGCTCGACGGCTACCTTTCCGACCAGCTACTACCATGTAGCAGCACCAGATCCGGGAGAAGCTCCGAATCCAATCGGCGTCGACATGGGGACACCATGTCTTTGTGTACTCACCTGGTCATGGGTCGTCTGGGTCGGAGTCCTCCACCACTCCATCCGCCGTGAAGGAGTCAATTGAAAAAGAGGACGACAGTGTCAATTGCGAGAAGATCGATGCTAAGGACTTGGACCAAGAGCGACAACTCCAACCCATGACGAAGGATG
This sequence comes from Thinopyrum obtusiflorum, assembly GCA_036873465.1. Lineage (NCBI taxonomy): Eukaryota > Viridiplantae > Streptophyta > Magnoliopsida > Poales > Poaceae > Thinopyrum > Thinopyrum obtusiflorum. The sequence continues at coordinate 25,165 of JAAAWM010011622.1, forward strand.
AAGAGTGCATGTGGCAACTCCAATTCCCACTGGCACTATGGAACTTGTTGGCTGACCAGGATCTGGTGTAGGCGTTGTCCCCGTCGAAAACCCACGGTGTCTAGATTAGACGTCGCGTCGTGCTCCAATGCTCACCACCCCGACCTTGTGGCCCTAGTGCCAAATGGTGCCCAACCCGTCTAAAGTCGTGCCCCCGCCTCAAGTACTATTAGGGGACGAGACGTCATGAAACGTGTCCTCCTCCTCGTTGGAGGGCTAGCGCACCCAGCAATGCTCGCCAAGACCTAGGTGACGCCGCCACACATCCTCGCAAACCCCATGCTCGCGGAGACCCGGGCCCTCGACCGATCCAAGACCACCAAAGAGACCGACACCAGCTCAACGAGCAGCTCCTCCGCGTTGGACTGTCGAGTCGGAGCACGTGTTATGCCTCATATCTGAGGCGTGTTAATGCAAGGTTGAGGAGGAGGCCGAGTTGCTGCACCGTGAGCGCGTCGTCGCCACGGCAGCTGGGGTGCCTTCCATAATTGGTGCGACATATACAATGACGACGGTGACAATGACAAAAGCGTTTGGTGGCCTTAGAGGTCATCCCCACGATGTCATCGTCCGTTATCCTGTGAAGTTTTAGTTTAGCTTAGGTTTAATTTGGAGCTGGTGCGATGAATACGTATCGAACTCGTTAAATTTTGTTAGTTTGCATGTAATATATCAAATTCGTCTAAATTTCTATTAGAAGAGTTAAAAAGGAAGATTTTTTAGGTATAACTAGCAAAAGAGCTCGTGCGTTGCAACGGGAGAGAAAACATAACAAAGGCTCTTGACACTCAAGACCACAATAGGTCCATCTCCTTTATTTTTGCAAGGCATCATATTTGTGTTGCCGCTTATCCTCCTTCTCACCCTCGCCGGCGATGGCCTCGGTGTTCACACAAAACAACAAAAAACGTGTTTGAATATGGTTAATCCTAAGGCGTCTCTCTCTCTCCCTCTCCTCTCTCTCTCTCTCTCTCTCTCTCTCTCTCTCTCTCACTCTCGCGATTAGAAATCTGTTGTTTTCCCCTGCGACATTTTTCAGAGGTATGCATGTGTCGTTATCGTTTTTTTCCCTATATGGTTATAGTGGGGTGTTTATTTGCAATCCGGATCGCCGCCGGTACGAAAGAAAAATGGATCTTGCGCTATAAATTATAAGTTTGCTTGAAAACAATATTTTAAAAATATTTAACAGGTAAAATTAACATCATATTTAGATTCCACACATTTTTCTAATAAAATTTCATATATAATATGTTAAAATTGAAGTTACGGTTTAAAAGATACGGATAATTTAGAAAATTATTTGTTTGATTTAAATATATTCCAAAATAATATTTAAAAATACTTAACGGGTAAAAATAATCTCATATTCATATTCTACATATTTTTCTAATCAAATTTCATATATAACATGTTCAAATCGGAGTTATGGTTTAAAAGATATGGATGATTTAAAAAAGTATTTGTTTGACTTAAATATGATCCGCGGATGAATTACCTAAAACATTAGGTTTTCAAAAAATGTAAAATAACGGTTCGGGTGTGACATAAATCCGGACGGCGGATTGATTTCAAGAAAACACAGATACTTTTTTGTGTAAAATACAAAAAAAAAAAACGATTCGTTCTAACTTAAAACAGGACTCGGGTTGAATTCTCTGAAATAGATGGACTTTTCTGAAAAATGCCATGACGGACGACCAGAAACCCAATTTGCTTTACTATTATACTAGCAAAAAGAGCCCGTGCGTTGCAACGGGATAGAAAAAAACACACGCTCTAAACCCAATAACCACGACTCGAGACCCTGATAGGTAGACGTTTTTTATTTTAAAATGGCATCATATTTGTGTTCCCGACGGCGGTCTCAATACTCACACAACGAAAACACATTTGAATGTGGTCAGTCTTAAGGCGTCTCTCTCTCTCTCTCACAGACACACACACGCGCGCGCGCGCTCGCACGCACACAATTGCTCAGAATAAAATGAGAAAAATGTTGTTTATTCCTGTGAGGTTTTCCAGAGTTGTGCATGCGTGGTTATCAATGTTTTTTTCCTCTCAATCTGGTTTTAATGTGTGTTTATTTGCAATTTGGTTCGCCGCCAGTGCGAAAGAAAAACGGACCATGCACTATAGATTAAGTTTGCACCCAAATTAATAGTTTAGAAATATTTAACAGCTAAAAGTAACAGCATATTTAGATTCTACACATTTTTGTAATCAAATTTCATATATAATATGTTAAAATCGGAGTTACGGTTTAAAAGATATGGATAATTTTGTTTTAGATAAACTGCGGATTGATTAACCGAAAGGTCAGGGGGTTTTCTGTTAAAACACAAAAAAACGATTCGTATGCCTTAAATATAAATATGGATGGCGGGTTGATTACTTGAAACGTCAAGGGGTTTTCTGAGAAAAATAAAAAAAACGGTTCGGTATGACTTAAAGATGGACTGCGGGTTGATTTCAATAAACTGCAGGGACTTTTTTGCAAAAAAGGGCGACGGACGACCGAAACCCTCCGTGCTTTATTATTAGGTAGAGATATATATATGGTAAAGATAAAGATGTTAAGGGACTGGTGTCTAACCGATCATCCGTGGACATGTCCATATTTAAGGTTTGCCGTTGGAGATGTCCCCGAGAATGGCACAAAAGAAGAAGAGAAAATTCCTTATTTAACACTACTTTAAAATGTGTTTCCCTATTTGACACTAGAAAACTTTTTCTTCCTTATTTAACACAGAGTCTAAATTTTGTGCCTTTTATGACACTTTTGCCTATTTTTTCATCTAATGTTGTTAAATTGCGTGTAAAAAGACACTTTTGCCCTTCGTATAAGATGAACTGGTCATCTGGAATACGTCGATGAGCTATCGACTACAGTACACGCCCCGTCCCTGTGGTCGAGCTCCTCGTCCGCATGTCCTGGCAAGAGGCAACCTGGGCAAGGCGTCGCGCACGTCCTTGCTAGACAGCAAGACACGCCTGACCAAAATGGAGTCAATCGGATTCCACTCCATACACAAGGACCAGCTCGTGGACTCGGTCAACACGCGCGCATGCAGGGAGCAGGGTGCGAGTGCAACGGCGCCGCGCTCCGCATGTCTCCGCCTACTCGACAACCTTTCTATTAAGATTCGGTAGCGAGCTGCCCCACTCGTTGTACCGGTATGTATATGTAACTTCACAGATGTGATTAATACAAGCAAAGTTACACCATGCAACTCAGAGCACTTGTACACGCACGTACACCAGAGCTAGCATAAGCGGTTGATTGATTTTTCTTGAAAGTTGACTGACACAGCTATCAAACCGAGCCGGTTGGATACATACATACATACATACAACATTAACATTTATCAAAATTTTGATCACATATCACTTGAGGGGCAAAAACGTCTTTTCAGGTGTCATTTAACACAGTTAAGGCCCAAAATGGACAAAAGTGTTGTAAAGGGCATAAAATTTAGAAGCATTGTTAGATAGGGAAAAAAATTCCAGTGTTAAATAGGGCAAAAAGTTTTAAGACAGTGTTAAATAAGGAATTCTCTCAAAGAAGAACACTTCACACCACTGCGGTGGGCTAATCCATGCCATCCATGCCGGCCCATCTGTACAAGGGCAGCGAGTTCGCTTTCGGGGTCACCAAGCCCATCCACCATAATGCTCCGCCTCCCCTGCCTCCTGCGTGGCGTCTCCTCGACGGCGGCGTCCTCTCTCCGGCGAGCCTTCCGCTCGGCGGCCTCCCTTGAAGCCATCCTCTCACACTCCCACCCATCCAAGGCCTCCTCCGAGGACCAGGCGGGCCCAGCCCACCTCGCGCTCTACAACTACCCCACCTTCGCCGGCGCCTACTCCGCGCTCGCCGCTGACCTCTTCCACCGCCGCCTCGGCCGGCGCCTCCTCGTCCTCCCCTTTTCCTCCGTCGAGCCTTTCAGGTATCCCTCTCACTTGCGTCTCACCGTTCCCTCATTGCGTTGGCCTCCAATTGATTATGCTTGCCTGTTTCGCACTGGCTTGGAACAAGCAGAGCGGAGGACTTCAAGGGTGCCGGGTTCCATTCTTGCTATCTTTTGGATTTCATCGGGCCAAGGAATTTTGCGTTGGAGCTCTCTCGATTCATCCCCAGGTGCGTCCAACAAGTCGCAGAAATCTCAGCAAAGTCTGCAACTGAAGTTTCTTCTTCTTTTTTATCTTGACTAAGTACAAAATTTGAAGGAGCAGCTTCAGTGGAGTGTTTGCACTGATATAAATAAGAAACCTCGTGACAAATCATTTCCAAATGATGCAGTGTGGTGGCATTTGATCACCGGCAAAGCACACTGGCAAGGATCCCACAGATGGGTCGATGCCCGACTAACCTTGACATCCGCATCGACACCGCAAAAAGTAGTGCCCGAGCTGTATTTGATTATTTCTCCAATAAGCTTACATCAGAAAACCCCGATTCCGTGAGTAGGATGAGCCATTTCATGTTCCTGTTCCTTTTTTTTTTTTGATATGTTCCTGTTCATTGTATCGCGTCATTTGGTAAACAAGAACATGAGGTTGTTCTTTTCTCATCCAGGAGACATGTGAGAATCTGTTGGGCCAAGAAGATGAGGAGCGGGTTTCAAATGTTGTCAAATATGTAGAGGATGCTGATCTGCGGCAATGGCAGCTGCCCGATAGCAGAGCATTTCATACAGCTCTCAGGGATGAGCGTGCAAAGTTAAATTGTGTCAGTAATCCTCATGTTTTTGAGCAGGTGAAGGTCTACCCGCTGCAATCATGCTTATAAGCTTCTTTTGTGTATCCCTGAGGATGGCATGGTCAATGACCATTTTGCTGGCACTCCAAACAGCTAATGCAACTTGATGTTAGCGATCTGCTTGCTAGAGGGAATTCATTAGCTCAAAATCGTCTAGAGGCTGCAAGGAAGCTCATCCACAATCCTTTCAAGATTTACCTCGGACAAGGGCTATATGGTGAATGTCTTGTAAGTGAAAATGGTGCTCTTGCATTATAATAGTTATTACCCTTGATGTACCTTTTGATAGTGGTAGCCGCATAGCACCTTTTTTTTTTCTTTACTGAAGCGTCCTTAGATTTCTTTAGCACAAGCATGTAATATGTGCATCGAGGAGTGCTCTCACATTAATTGTATGGGCTACATTAAGTCTAGTTCAAAGGCAAAATACTCTGGCCCATTTTTCCTTTATTGTTTAGTTAAATTAACGATTATCTATAGTTCAAAGACATGTGGACCTCATAGTTTCTCGCTTGAAATCAATGATTAACCTCATAGTTCAAAGCTGCCATTTGATGCAAACTTATTTATGCTTAAGAGCATTCTTTGATTCTCATGCACTTATCTGCCTGCAGTATTGCTGCAAACATGGTTTCATGCTTAGGCATTAATGGACCCAGCCCCGAAAGTTTGATAGCAGATATTAGTTGGCTAATAAAACAAAATCAAGAGTTTTTTGCTGGCCTTGTCATCCACAATTTTACATCTGAAACTTATTGTGTTCGTACCGTTGAAAGAAATCTTATGTTATAACGTTACATGCTTTATTTTACTATTAGGCAATCAGAGCCGATGGGGATTCAAAGCTGAGCCACGAAATCGGTTTGGAGTTGAGCAAGATGAGTGCTGGCGCCGGATTAAGGTACAAACTTTGTTTGCAAGTTTCAGAGCACATGGACACAGAAATTGTGTGTGGTTAGCGTTGTTTCAGTGATTTTTCATGAACGCTTTGTTTCACTTGGTAGACCAATTGGAGCAGTGGTCTTTATGCAACGTGGACTGCTGAAGATCTGCTTGAGGACTACAGACAATACAACCAACACAGCAGAGATCGCCAAGGTGCGTGTTTCTCTTATTGTCTCTGTAAACCTGCATGGTTTTAGTCTTTTAGTAGTTTAGCTGTTCATACCTTGCCGTGCCGTTTGAAATTTAGGCATATGGCGGAGGTGGAAAGGCGAGCTCAAGTTCTTTCGCAGTAAGGATGGACGAGTTCAACGCCTGGATTAGGGAGAACACATGAACCGGCCTGGAATGCTGGATGGCAATCTGGTGTATCATATCGTAACATGCGTGCATGCCTAGTTGCGAGGAAGATGTGAAAAATGAGCAGCTGATGTTGGAAGGTGAGACTGTATCCTTGAATGAGTGGGAACGATCTAGGGCAAGATGGTTAAGCCTGAAGATGTTTAAGATCAGATGTTGATGCGGAAGAGTCCCCCAATTGGTAGGGCTGGGTGAAGAAGCACAGACGATCGCAAGCAGCGCAATTGGTCTGATTGTGTAATCAGCCACCAAATCCTCTATATAGACATGCAAATTATAGAGATTTGCCATGAAAATATTCTATGGTTTTATGCGTTTAGCATAATTACAAAAGGCCATCATCTAGTGCTACCAGAAACGTGTTGATGTTAAAAATGACAATGAAAAATAAATGAGAGAACACAAAATAATAATGCTCAATTGTGACAGCATTTTATTTTATACTACTTGCAAAGCACCAGTGCTAACTTGATATCACGAGTGTTGCTGCTGCTGCTGCTTGGTCGAAGGACGATAACACTGACGATAATGTTTATTCGTTCGAGAGCATTCCGCCTTGAAATTTCTTGGCGGTGAACCATCATCCTTGCCTGTTTGTGTTTCCCACGAGGCAATTATTTCGACGAGCGAGCTCCGCGATGGGTCTCTTCTTGCTTGTTGGCTTGCTGTATGATTTTCATCCTCGGAAAATTCAGCATCCGAATCTTTTCCTGCTTGTTCATCTACCGCATGAATTTCACCATCAGAAAACTCATCATCTGACGAGGTGGGAGGGTGATAGCGCACCACTTTACCAGTTTCTGGATGAGGATCACCAGCACTGGATACAGGACCAAGCTCTTCCCAGGCAAAGTCATCGACATTACCATGGTCTTCATTGCCCTTGCAGCTGGCCTGGCCGTTTCCATTTGTAAGAGGAGAACTTGACCCTTGTGGTTTACAGGAATGTAATGGAGCACATGTTCCTCTCTGAGGCAGCGTAAGTTGGAAATGAAAAGTTTCCGACCTACACTCCTTGATCCATTTCTTCTCAGAGATCAACAGATGTACTAACTGATGGATATGTTTCTCGTCAAGGCCTTTGAGAAGCGAATAGCCCTTCTGCAGTCCATGTGCCAACTCCTCCCTGCCAAAAATAAGCAACTATCTGAGTAATAGTACTTTCTAAACAAAGGTCCATCGATTATTTCACATTACATGTCAGACAAGTCCTTGTCCACCATAGGATGGGAATTGCATGAAATGGAATAACTGTAGTGCAACTTGATGAATATAATAATGTTTGGACCTGGACTATATATGTTTCACAAGCATATAGATATCATACCCAGTTCAGGAAATATCATCCTTATTTGATTTGTGTCGATAAGAACAATATACATCATGAGATCATGAGCAGACAAGGAAAGTATTATTTTATTTTAAGGAAAAGATTTAAAATACATTGATTTTTTATCTACACGACCCAGCAAAATCACCAGGCAGGCAATACACCATGCAATTTCATATTATATTTTGGTGCTTCCACAGGTGATATTTTTCTGTTAACGCTTATGAGCAAGACATTTGCTTGTAATACAGTATGATGGATCATCCACTGAGAATCACACTGCACTGTTTGTCGCTCCAGATATGACAGCCACAATGCAGCTTATTGGTTACTAGTAATCAGGATATTCAGACTAGCATATGGATCTTCAAACAAGTTGGAGAACAGAAAAAGGGATCAGCTCGGGTTCATGAACAAAAGAATCCACCCACTATGAGCAAAACACTACCACTATGCACCTTATGCCCAGTCTTCTCGTCATGTTTCTGGGTGCATGATTAAGTTTCTGTGTTTTTCTACAAAATTGCACAATTATCCTAGAAGGTGCCATGGGATCAGCTTGCGAGCAAAAATGCAACCCCATAGTTTTCCGGACATCAAGCTTTTGTTCTCATTTCAGTTACAGATCTACAACTGGTTCTTAACCAAAGAGCTACTCCCTCTGTTCCTAAATGTAAGTCTTTTTAGATATTTCTATATGAACTACATACGGATGTATATAGACGTATTTTAGAGTGTAGATTCACTCATTTTGTTCCTTATGTAGTCCATATTGGAATCTCTAAAAAGACTTATATTTAGGAACAGAGGGAGTATTGTTAATCCAGGTTATATTATCTGTGATGGTCGTAATTTGCTACTACTTATCAAATTTGAAGCCAATGTCGCAAACATTGATGTTGGGTAGATATAAGGAATAGAAGGAGAAGCAGGAAAGATACATTTACCTTGCCTTTGCTTCTGAAACAAGTTTTGATCCATGATGGGTTAAAAGATATTGCTGTAGTGCATCCCAGAAGTAAGATTTTTCAAACATTTCAACTCCTACTTGCTGTCCACTTGCACTGTTAACAAATGAACATCCTTTGTCCAAATCTTTCCTTGTTCCATCATGATTTTGATTATCTTGTTTATCTGATTTTCCAGATGACCACCACCTTGCTGCCCAGCTAAATATTCCTTTGCTCTTTTCAGCTTTGCTGATTTCGACTGTTTCGCCAGAGTGATTCTTTGCATTTGCAAAATCCCCCTTGACATCTGTTTCAGAACAGTTATTAGACGGGTCATTTGACAAACTAGTGCTGCCTGCTGAACTGTTATCAGGACCATTCACATCAGGATTGTCAGTTGTGGAACAATTCTTCATGGCATTTCTCAAATGTCTGTTATGTTGCCCTTCCTGGCTTGTTACATCACTGGACCCTTCAGAAAAAGTAGCATCATGAGATGGATGGACCTGGGGCTTAATGGTCTTGGGACCAGTCCATAGTATCTGAATCCTTTCAAGTAGCCCTTTTTTACTAGTAGTGCCTTGAGCCTCCGAGGAGGGAATTGCAGCAGTGATCACCATATCAGCTTCCATATGACACGCAGGAGGTTCAGATGGCTTAATAAAATCTACGGATGGAGCTTTCCTTTGGTCTCTAGATAACAAACCACACTGGGAAGATGGAGCATCAGCTATCGGAATTTTCCTTTGTTCTGGAGACAATATATCTGATGGAGAAGATGGTACGTTAGATGATGGTGGCTTCCCATTCTTCGTCTCAATGAGGCATTTTACCTCACCATTACTTTGAGCAGAAGGAAATCTATTAAAGTTTTTTTCACCAACTACGGCAGGTTGACTATCACCTGGTAAAGGATCTATAAATTTGACATAATCAGGCATAGCTTGGAGAAGAGCACTGAAGGTTTTGAAGCCATATAATCCATTATACATAAACAACTTGTTCTCTTTAAGTTCTGATAGAAGATCTTCAAGGTTGACCCCTTCAGGATAAGAGTTTAATGCTCTCCTGATACAGTTGACCACAGATATGGGGATTCTAGGTGTCTCCTCTGGTTTCTTGGTCTGCAATGGTACATTCATGGAGTGCTTGGATTCTCCTTGCAGGAAGGGGTCATCACCGACCGGAATTTTCTTTTGTTCTAAAGATTCTAAAGATAATATATCTGATGGAGAAGATGAGGCATTGGATGATCGTGGCTTCTCATTCTTAGTCTCAATGAGGCATTTGCTCTCACCAATACTTTGCCCAGAACTCATTCTCATAAAGCTTTTTTCACCAAATACAGCAGGTTGACTATCACCTGGTAGAGGATCTATAAACTTGGCATAATCAGGCCCGTTGACCGCAGATCTGGAGACTATAGGTAGCTTCTCTGGCTTCTTGGTTTGCAATGGTACATTTCCGGAGTGCTTTGGTTCTGCTTTCTGGAAGGGGTCATCAAGAGCTCCCCTGTAATTACCATACCAAGAACAGGACAAACCATCAGGTGGCTGGTTAAAATGTTTCCGAGTAAACCCCTCCCCTTTAATCAAAGCCTCCCACGGCCACATAATTGTCGCTGCACTGCAGAGAATGCTGGGCTCGGTATTAGGACAGGCTAGGAGTATGTTATAATTGCTCATCCGAAGGCGATGCAGAATATTTGCAAAGTGTTTATCCCCAGATATAAGGAAGAAATGGGCTGGTGGAGGGTTCTGAGCAATCCAATAGACAAGATCAGCAATGAATGATCTGTCACAACCATCCTTTCCACCTATACAAGGTCAGTATTATTAGTACCATAAGATCAAACAGCGTCGCAAGATAAGTAAAAACTACATGCAACATTAAGAAAAAAATACAGAACTGAGTCCCATTTAACTTGAAGCGACAAAAGAAGAGTTGAGGACTAGAAATACTCCGAGACTAGCTGAGAATTGAAATTCAGTAATATGCACTCACCAAAATAGCCTTATAACACCATAACAGTAGACAAGCGACCAGGCTTCCCTACACTGTCCATCTACTTATTTACCAGTTGTGTTGGGTAAAATTTCTCCAAAGACCACAAATAGACTGTTTAAACAGCTCTTTTTTTTGTATACATGACACAGACATATGAATTATTGCATATAGAGCATTTTTCATGTTTTAGCGACCCCAACTTTTCTAGAACTTAATAAAGAAGGACGCCGATAAAGCCCAAATAATTGTAAGGTCAACTGAGATGACCCCAATGGGCAACCTCTATCTATTTTTATGAAGAAGAAGACAAGAAAGTGTAACAGTTCCTATTAAACATCAACAAAATAGTATACCTCACAATGATATATTGGAAATGATCGAGGTGCATTTAGCACAAATATCAATCCGGTAAATACAAAACGAAGTACTCCCTCCAGCAAAAATGCTCTTAAATTGTGGGACGGAGGGAGTATCATCTAGAATCTGCTTTCATTAGCATTCATGCACCAATTAATGCAATTTGTAGCAAATTTCCAATCCCATAACACCCCACTGCACAACTACATCCAACATAGGAGACTAGCAGCATAAAAACAGACGAACATTTCTGCAATGCATTCTGAGGCATATAAGGTAATAACATTCCCAATTCGTGTGACAGAAAACCCAAACAATGACAGTAGGGAGTAAGGAAATGGTGGCTGGCGGAGGTGGAGGACGCAACTGGTGGGGACGTGAGAGAACGCGACGCCGGTGGCCGCGAGGACCTCCTGGACGGGGCGGGGGAGCACGAAAACATCGCCGAAGGCGGTGATCTCGACGGGGCCCCGGATGCCGGCGGCGCGCAGCGCGGCCGTGACGCGCGGGGCCACGCGGCAGGGGTTGGCGTCGGGCGGAAGCTGGCACTTCTGGAAGTCCCACCACACCGACACCTTGACCTCCTTGCTTTCCTCCTGCTGCTGCTGCTGCTGGGGCTGCCCCCTCCACCGCTCGCCGCCGCCCGCGTGCGAGCTGAGCCCGCGATGCCCCCGGAGGCGGAGGACGAGGAGGGGGTATCCGCGGCGCGGAAGCGCTTGGTACATGGCTGTGATCATCGCCGTCGCTCGCCGCGGCGGCGCCACGGGCAGCTGGAGGCGGTGGCTGGCTAGTGCTGGCGGCGGGGTTTCTCCAGGGCTTAAGAAGGACGAAGCCGAATGGTTCGTGGGCTGGGCTCTCTGGTGTTGAGCCGAAAGATAGACAGACATGGGCTCAAAGTGGCCTCCTGAACGAGGAGGTAGCGGCCCATTGGGATAAAAGCTCAGGAAGGAAGGAGAGCCGAGAGCGTAAGGGTTGCCCCCCACACACGGCGCGGTCTGCGGGGAGCGGCAAAGGCGATTTCGCCGGCGTTGGTAGTGGAAGCGGGTGTGCGCGCGACGCCGCCAGCCGCCGGCCGATCCTTCTCCGGCCGCCGCGGGGCGCGATGGAGACGGCGCACGAGGTGGCCATCTACATTGACCGCTTCCACAATCTCGACTTGTACCACCAAGGGTAACGAGAAGGGCCATGTGCATCTTCCCTCCTTCCATTGGTGCTCCTTCTTTTCTTGATTCTTGAATGGCGGCATGTGGATTCTCCTGAGCCTCTGTCGGGTAGATAGAGATACGATTGGCACGCGATTTTCCTTCAGATGAATGTTTCATTCCTGTGACCATTTCTATGCGGGTTTTTTTTTCGAGAATACATATAGCATGCCCATCATCCATTAAAGAAGATTTCTATGCGGAATTTCACTGCTGGTTCCCTGATTGGTAATCTGGTACGATTTTTTTTTTGTATTTTTCCGACACCCTGTTTGGTAATTTCACATTCTAATTTTGTTCTTCTGTCCATTCCTCTCGGAGAACCATCCGTTGCAAACTTCCGCCCCTTTTTCCGCGGCCGCTGTGAAATTTGATTATTTCTTTTGAAATTTGGTTGTGTCTGCGGGGGGGGGGGGGGGGGGGGGGGGGGGGGGGGGGGGGGGGGGGGGGGGGGGGGGGGGGGGGGGGGGGGGGGGGGGGGGGGGGGGGGGGGGGGGGGGGGGGGGGGGGGGGGGGGGGGGGGGGGGGGGGGGGGGGGGGGGGGGGGGGGGGGGGGGGGGGGGGGGGGGGGGGGGGGGGGGGGGGGGGGGGGGGGGGGGGGGGGGGGGGTGTCTAGTATCCTTTGAAATTGTCAATCTTTTGGCTAATAGATAATGACATGCTAGGTGGATTGTGCAGCTACTGATATTGGTGCGAAGCGTGCATGTGGCTTTTGGAAAATAGATGACGTTGACAACAGCTTCTATACACAGCCATTTAGAATTAAATATGCTAGACAAGATATTTATCTATCACTTATGGTGTCTTTCTACATACCCAACAGTCAAGATGAGGTTGGGTTTCATAAAGTATCATTTTTTTAATGTAATCATGTCTTGTATATAGTGTGATTTGTACAGCTTTGTCTATTATAGGGTCCAGCAACTTCTTCAGTTATGTTGAAGTTTGAGCTCCTATTTATTCCAACATTGGGGAATAGGTGAGTGTGTATGTTATTTCCATCTCTTTGGATCTTGTTTTGCATGCTCTTGACATGTTTGTTCATTGTGGAGTACATGTGCATCTAACATTTCACAGGCTGACTGCATCAATACTGAAGCATGTTCTCCTTTTCTTCTCTATTACAGGATTGAAACTGAAGATTCAAATGACCAGTATTTGATCCCTGTTCATGAATTTAGGATCCCACATAGGGCACTCCTGGGTTTACACACATATTGTCCTGTCCATTTTGACACTTTCCACCCTGTGCTTGTTGATCTGACCATACATATAGTGTACCTGAAAGCTGGCGTGACTAAATCGTCACTGAAGGTACACAGGTTTGTGATGCTTTTAGCTTGAATATTATTTTTAGGCATTTAGTCTATTCCACAAGCTTGTCTGAGAGACTGAGACTGCTACTATAACAGAAACCATATGTCCGCTTTCTTCTTTTTTTATACTAAAAAGAACTAAAGCAGAAATATGCTTCTAACAAGTTTGGCATAAAATTTTAGAGATACCAAATGTATATATATATATTAGTTATAAATGTGAGGTTAATTACTTTCTTGATGTTATTTCATGCCCCTGAATAAATTGTTTCTTTTATTGCTAATCATCTCATCAAGTTGGTGAGTAAAATGTGTCATTCATTATGCAGGCATTCAAGCAAGGTTCAGTCTCAAAGTTATATGATATTCTGAAGGCATTATTATCTTCTAGAGAACTGTTGCTTGAGGAAGTAAAGAGGATCAGTAATGGTATTGGTACGACTCTTGAAGATTTGGATGGCGCTGATTTAACACTTGGTAAATACGAGTCAGTTCACCCAACAAAGTCAAGTTTTCCTAATTATACTAATGGGCTCCCTGTAACCCCAAAGTGCATTGGCCAGCAGTTTGGCATTTTACAAGATCTTCTAGAGGTACTTCATTTCTCTGTTGAAGATGACTACTGACAAAGTGCAAATATGATAATTTTGCTGATTGGATACATTATCTTCCAAGTATTTCAGAGATCTGATGATGCGGTTCAAAGCACTAATGATGCTATGCTGTACACTCTTTCCAAGGAAGAATTGTTAGAATTATTTGAAATAGTGAGCGACCAACTTTCACTTGTATGGAGTGGATTCCTGAAGTTTCATAGGTGAGGTTAATTGCTTTCTTGATGTTACTTCAGAAGATGGGCATTTTCTATTGCTCTCATGTTAGTGGCTAGCACCGCTGTTTCTTAACATTTTAGATTATTTCATGTCATGCCTTATTCAGCCAAAGTATGGTTGGTCTCCTGCAGGACAAATAAATTAAAGATATTGGATTACTTGCATGATATTTGGGATGTTGATCGGAAATCAGAATGGTCAATATGGATTGTTCATTCAAAAATTGAGATTCCACATCGTTACATGCACGGTATGGGTGACAGTTCGTCTCCTCGCCATTCACTCCGGAGGGTTTCCAGCTCAAAGAAGTTGCATCATGATGTAATTGTCTTCTCTTGATTGTTTACAACGAAGTATGCTTGATACGCTTGTCACTGTTTTATGGTTTCATATATTTTTGTAGCCTGTACAGAATGCTTCTTCACGAGCTGAACTCCACAGAAAAAGTATTGCGCAAATGAAGGTCAGTCTTTGTTGATGTTGGAACTGTAAGTGAAACACTTATCTTAATAAGTGGAGACTAATGCGAAGTCCACTGCAGATTAACGCACGGTCTGTTCAAGATATGCATATCTATGCTAATCCTTCACGTGTTCCTGTTGTTCTTATAGAACAACATGTCATGGTCGTTCCACAACATGGTTGTAACAAGGATTTGTTGGCAAATGCTCCAGATCTGTATAATACTTCTGTACCACCTAACCTACAAGGAGATTCTTTTGCGGGGAATCCTAGCGGTGGTAAAAACACTGGACATGTCTTACGAGCTGTCATTTTTGTGCATGGATTTCAGGCAAGTTTATTTGGACTTATGTGTTGGTTTGGATCTAATTAGTACACATTTAATTTGAACTTCTGCCGATGTCAAAAAACAGGGGCATCATCTGGATCTTTGTCTCATTAGAAACCAATGGCTTTTGCGTGATCCTGGAGCTGAGTGTCTATTGTCCGAGACAAACGAAGATAGAACATATGGAGATTTTAAAGAAATGGGTAGAAGGCTTGCTAATGAAGTAGTCTCATTCCTAAAGAACAAATTGGATAAGTATTCAAGACATGGAGGCTGCAGAGAATTGAGGCTTAGTTTTGTCGGTCACTCCATTGGGAACGTCATCATCAGAAGTGCACTATCAGGTATTTTCAACCTAGGAAATTCCTTCCAAACAGACCGCTACATGTGGCTAATCAATTTCCATTCAACAGAACCCAAGTTGCAGCCGTTTTTGAAAAACCTCCACACATACATGTCGATATCAGGGCCTCATTTAGGTTACTGGTACAGCTCAAATTCGTTGTTCAACTCTGGCCTCTGGCTTATGAAGAGACTCAAGGGACTGCAATGCATGCATCAGCTCACTTTCACTGATGAGCAAGACCCCCAGAATACATTTTTTTACAAGCTCTGCAAGGTACATAGATTAAATCTATCAACTTCATGCTAGAATTAGATGTTTTCTACAGCTAGAAGTAGAACTAGGACGATAGGCCAACTTCCTAATTTGGTGTATGCGCCTACTTTCCTATCTTTTTTCAGCTCAAGACACTGGAGAACTTCAAAAACATCATTTTGGTGTCTTCACCGCAGGTGCTTAATATGACCAGCATGCCTTCCCTTCCTTTCGAATGCCAGGATGGTTTACTCATTCTATTAGATATCCAGAAGGTTTACTCATAAATCTGGTCACAATCTTCTTGTGCTAGGATGGTTACGTCCCATACCATTCAGCGAGAATCGACCTCTGCCCGGCCTCGTCGTCAGATAGCTCGAAGAAGGGGCAGGTGTTCACGGAGATGCTCAACAATTGCCTGGACCAGATCCGTGCACCCACCTCCGAGACGCGGGTGTTCATGCGCTGCGACGTGAACTTCGACCAGTCCACACAGCGACGGGACCTCAACTCCTTTGTCGGTAGGGCTGCACACGTCGAGTTCCTGGAGAATGACATGTATGCCAGGTTCATCATGTGGTCCTTCCCGGAATTGTTCCTGTGATGAACTAGTAAGCATGCACGTGCAATGCACGTCTTATTAGAGTTCAAAATTTGAATACGTTAAAGTATAAATTTTCCATCCACATATACATGCAATGCTTCCTATACATTCGATAAACTGCGAGATTAAATCTCGATGAGATCTCCTGCAATGTACCGAGATTCAATACATCACCAACATCCATCTCTATTTCCACTCGGATAGAATAGATATACAATTCCAAAGACTCTCTTACAATGTAAGTGTGAAGAGACACATGCTTGAATAGTCTCTTATAGATTCTCCATTATAAGATGGCAGGGTTTCAAATGAATTCATAATTTAATATTTGTTCTTCAAGAAAAGCTTGGAAGCAACCGGAAAGTAGTGAGATAAAACAATAACACCAAAAAATAATTGCCAATAAATGTGAAGATAAAAGATAGTAGTATATTTTTCACAATATAAAACGGCTTATGGCAAAGCAGCAAGTTAGCTAGTCTTTTTTCTTTCATTTTGAGCTATCATGAGCTAAATTCAGTCGCAAACAAAAGCGGCTTATTGTAAAGCAGCAAGCAAGCCAGATTCCATCCTGGAACTGGAACTGAGCAACCGATATATATCTTTCCTCGATAAAATTCCATACTTTTTATTTTTCTACAATTACCACTAAGTTTAAAGAAAAGATGATTTCAAGTTCTCACTACATTAGCCAGCAGACCATTAGCATTACCTCATGTTATCAATGGTAACATGCTACTGTAGCTCAGGTCACAGATTGTACAGACTACACAGCAAACCAACAGCTACAGCACACTGATTCAAATAATTTCATGTGCATCTTGTCCCACAGGCTTGCACTGAGACCTTCAAGCTTCTTCAGTGAGATTGCACTGAATTTTGTTTGGTTTTCAGCACAGGAACCAGTTGCAGCACTGGAACCGGGACGGCACGCGTCCGGTCTTCCCGATGCGCTCTACCTGTCGCGCCAACCAGACTGTCCGCTGGTTCCGCCTCGCCTCGACCCTCGCTTGCTTCCCGTCCACCTTGTGCCTCAATGCGGGCAGCCTCTTGGTGAAGCTGTTCTTCGCCCGCGCCTTCTCGGCCTGCACCTGAAATAAAATTTGACAATTACAACCAGCTGAGATTTGTTTCAGTCTTATCTGGACAGTGCAACAAGTTCATGGATGCTGAGCTCTGCATTCATCTTGGCTTCGAATTTGGATTTCTGGCAATTCTCCCACTCCTGTATCGTCACCTCCTTCCTTTGATATCTGATCCATCATGACCAAAACAACATAAGATTCAGAAAAAAATACGTGGAGATTTTGTTCGTGCCCTGATGCAAGTTTACACTTCTTGGACTCTGCCCATGCCGCAGCTCGAGCTTCGAACTCCTCCTTCGCCTCGTCTTCTTTGCCGGCGCTCTTCTCCGGTTTTTGGTACACATATGATCCTCCTTGCTGGACCAGGATGTGATGCTCATCTTGCCCAAGCGCGGTGATCTCCCGCAGCATCCTGACCTGCAGCTGCCTCTCCTCAGCGGACGGGCAAGGCCGGCATCAAGCAAAGCGGGCTGAGGGATGGCGTATTGGCGCTGGCGCAGTTGTCGCCACTGCCGGAGCGCCCACATGGGTATGGAGCTTCGTGTCGATTCGGTGGAAGTTTTCCTCTGCTGGAGATAGCCTACTTGGGAGGTTACATTCTGTGCACCATCCTCCAATCGACAAGAGGTTATCATTTCAATTCATAGATAATCAATGAACCAACAGATATAAATTCATGCAAAATAGAAAGGAACAACTCTTAATCCACCTGAAGTAATTCTACAGCTAGAGCAAATGAGAACAGAACTTACCACTATGAATTCAGAGAAGAAGTTCAAACAATGCTTTGAAAATGGACCTTTTGTCCAGTTGCTAGAAAAACGACAACCAATTTGTTGCCCTTGGGGTGAGCATTTACCTTGATTACCCATAAATTTTTACTTGTTCAAGTCAGTCCCAAAACCAGTAGATTATCCAGTCTAAATCGGCATGTTACCAATCAGCATACAAACGTTTGTTGTTTATGGGACCACAACACCAAAGCAATCTTGATACGATTACTTGATGCTTGTGGCTAGCAGCAATGCTGTTCATGAACATTCACCTGCTGTAGCTACCATGATCTATATTGAATTCACCTTAAAACACACAAATGTGAAGCAATATATAGACAAGTTAACCTATAATATAATTGTTTTGCAGAACAAATCTACTACCACTGCAAGAAATCTGTGAACAAGCACAATTCTGAATTCTTTATGGGTTTATTTCTCTCCAAAATTTAAGATGCCTTGTGAACATTCCCATCACATAAAATTTGCCCACTCATTCTTTTCTCTAAGCTCTCTGCATAGACAATCTGTCCACTGGCAATAGCAACTCATGTGCACAAAATAGCTCTTCCTGAACCTGCGAAAGCCACAATTAATTAACATTAGCGATGCAAGCCAACTCACTCACAAATATCTACTATAAGGAAGGCTACTGAATATCACTCACATGAGTTAGTTTCTTCTGGACAAACACCAAGGTAGAAATAGTTTCACAAAATATCCATTGAATATCTTATGAGATAGAAGTCTTGAATCTCCTAAAATGAATAGTTGTGCCACACCAATTGAATTGAAGTGAGATACAGTACAGATTTGTTTTACTGAAGAACGATCCGCAATAGCTTGAGATGAATTAGTATGCACATGGACTTGCTCTAAGCGGCTGATGCAAAACTCATGAGCTAAGCAGTTCATGCAAAGTAAGTCGTTCCTAACCACAGAGCATCACACGTCACGGCCGCCGGCATGGACCATCGTACCTGGCAACAGAGCAACTCCCAGGCGGAGTGCACGGACGCATGGAGGGGATTGGGGCGCCCATTGCTATTGCTGCGCGAAGGGATCAGGGAACGCCCGCGGCGGTTGTTGGCCAGCGAAGTGCGGCGAGCCGGCGATGCGGGCGCCTGCTGCCGTCTCGACTTTGTCTTCGTGGGGTGGAGTGGGGAGCGCCAGGAGGACGGCTGGTGGGCACCGAGAAGGGAGCGGTGTGAGGGAGCACTGGGAGGGCGGCGAGTGAGGGGCGCCGAAGAGGCCCGCGGGTGAGATGCGGTGGTTGGGCGGCGGCATCTCGACCGAGGAAGTGAGAAGATGGGGGGACCTCCGGCAAGGGAAGTGGGCGTGGAGGGCCGGTAGAGGCGATGTCGCGTGGGGAGAAGGCATGGCGTGGGCCTGGACGGACGGCGGAGCGGAGGAGCGGCGGCGATGACGCGTGTACAGGCTGCGTGCCTGCCTCCATGGGGATAGGGATTTTTGGTAGGGGAGAAAGTGACGGAGGGATTAGCGGAGCGGAAGGGGAAGAAGCGATGGAGGGATTAGCGGAGCGGATCGATTAGTGGGATCAGCGGACGGGGGATGGCAGAGTTTTCGTCCGCCCTTTCAAATTGCTAAATGCACTTAGGCGAGAATTAGTTGTTATGTTGACGGTTAGATCTAAATAAATGAATCTGATCGTGAGGCTCTAATTGCTCCGTGTTATTGCGTGTACGTTTGATGGGGTGTGTTTAGAAAAGATAATGTTTGCTTGTTTAATAGTAGTAGAGATGAGGGTGTACCGTAGACTGGGGACGAGGGCGCCACCTCCATTTTGTAAGCGAAAATTCACATGGCCATACTGAAATGACTTAGTAGTTGACAGCCAATGGAAATGTAAGATGTTCTACACTAGTGGGGGTTCATGTTCTTAGAAAAGAGGCATGACAAGCAAAGTACGGGACGCTTGTGATACTAGCTAATACTCCCTCCTTTTCAAATTATTTGAAGTTCTAGCTTTGTCCTAATTTAAACTTGTTTAACTTTGACCATGTATATAGAGAAAAAATTGCTAATATCTGGGATATAACCTATGATGTTTCGCCCCTTGGGAGGGGGGGGGGGGGGGGGGGGGTCAGGTAGGAGTAGTGGGTAAAAAGTTATATACGCCTCCCTCCCTCTTTAATGAGAGATGTGGAAAAAAGTGAAGTAAGGGTACCCTATGGGTATCTGATTTTGCCCCTCGGTCTCTCTTTTCATGTCAAAAGGAAATTCCATTCATTGAGCCCTTGTTCAGTTTTCCAAAGAGAAAAAAATCATCCCAGCCTGGCCAGATGGGCCAACTATCAGGCTGCTCTAGACCACCACCGAGCCGAGCTGTGAAACAGTCCAGCCCGGCCTGTTTTGCTGCAAGGAAGAACAATAAAAATACCAGCGCACATGTGCCTGTGTTTGATTCCCTCAAAAAAAAATGTGCGTGTGTCTGACAGGTGGATCCCACCAAACGACGTAACCGTGACGCCTGAGTGACGCAACGGTGAAACCCAGCAATATGCATGCGGGCGGGGCCACCGTCACAGCTCACTCACACAACAGCACAGCAGCAGAGCAGGCAGCAGCTAGCCAGCACGCATCATTCACACACACACACTGCCTGCACAGGGCCTCCTACTCCTAGTACTAGTACTTGACCGATGATGATGCACACGCACAACAACAGAGCAGGACAGAAACCCGATCACACCACCTTGTGAACAGGGAGGGGAGGGGCTGGTGGAAAGGAAAACGGAGCCCATGTGGCCAGTGAACCAAATCATCAAAAACCCAGCAAGGATCATGGCAAATGGCGATGATTAGTGCCGCTGTTACGGCAACGAGAAAAGTGCTTTGGAGGGGGGTTACACTGGACACAGGACAGTTCGGAGCTCTCAAACCCATTATCACACGCCTTTTCTGAGAGGAACATTGCTGTCTTGTCTGCCGCCACAGCCGTTTGGTCACTCTGAGGACAGCTCCATGGACTAGTGGAATTTTGTAGGTAGAAAGGGGAGGAAGAAGATTGTTCCATTCTTCATCAGAAACTAATGAGAACACCAGTGGACTTGTGAAGTGAACTAGCAGAACCAAGCGCGCAAAACCAAAGATATTATGAGAGAATACTGAAATGATATGATAAGGGGAGAGTAGATACGTCTACCAAAGTAGACACAGTGTACTGTGTACAGGGGTGCAGCTGAATGCAGGACTGAACCACAAGACGAGCGTGCACTTGGTACTGCATCAGGTTGTTATTAACATGTGACCTCGGGATATCATGCTGGGAGGGACTAACTTTTCCGCAGGACACTAGTAGTAGTACAAGGCAAACGGAGTAGTTAACTCTGTGGCACCACTTTACCTTTTTGGCCTGATCAAGGTTGGTGTTGGTGGAGACCTGACAGAAGAAGCTTGTACAAGGAAGGAAGAACGCATGCATTCAGTCAAGAGATCATAAGCCATTTCATGCACTTGGTATTTGGATTCAGTCGAATTGTTTCTGTTCTGCAATTTCTTACTCTGCAGACTATTTTATTAACCGTGGTCTGTAAAAGCTATACATGGTGGGGATTTTATTATACTTTGTAGCTCTTGATCATAAGCCATTCCATATGCTATTGTCCTCTTGCCACTTGGTATTCAGAATTATTTGAAGCGTTTGTGTTGTGCGATTTGTCACTCTGCAGACTACTCCCTCTGTACCGAAATACATGTCGCTGGAGTAGCTGAACTTTAGCTACTCCAGCGACATGTATTTCGGTACAGAGGGAGTACTTTATTATTAAATGTAAAAGCTATACTATACATGGTGGGAATTTTATCCTGAGATGCCTTTTTTACTCCTGATAAGCAGACAAACAATCCACGTATAGAGAACTGGGAAATAATCTTGAGCATATAGAGAACTGGGAAATAGTCCATAATTGGAGACAATTTTTTTATGGGGACATTTTTAACTGCGGCATTTCTCTAGACAAAGAGTACAATGTCTTAAGCTAATGTTCAAACTGAAAATGTTCCAGATGACACCAAAAATGAGAATGTGGACATTACAGAGTCAAGAACAACACAGAAGCTAATCAC
Source organism: Thinopyrum obtusiflorum (assembly GCA_036873465.1). Classification (NCBI taxonomy): domain Eukaryota; kingdom Viridiplantae; phylum Streptophyta; class Magnoliopsida; order Poales; family Poaceae; genus Thinopyrum; species Thinopyrum obtusiflorum. The sequence continues at coordinate 47,199 of JAAAWM010011622.1, forward strand.
TCCAGTAATTTCTTTTTCTTTTTTCCTCTTCTCTATGACATTCTAAGATCAGAGCAAGCCACATCGCAGAGCTCACACACGCAAGTAACTCAAGAATTAGCCGCGCGCACATGTCGTAGACGACTAACAAAAATCTGATGACACACACCAAATGCAGCATCAAAACATGAGAAGAAGGAATAAATCTTTGCAGAAAAATGGTTCCTTCCCTTTCCCCTTTCCTTTACAGAACGATACACATTTTAAACTTACTACTACTGACTGCGAGACAGATCACGGGTGATCAAAAACCACGGACAGGAGAGAGCTACCTATCGCCGCCGCAGCGCGCGGACAAAATGCGGATTCTTGATGGTTCAGTCGGCGGCGTTGGGCATCGGCGAGTCGAGGCCCTCCATGCGGCTGCGCACAATGCGGTGGAACACCTCCCGGACCTGCCTTTCCAGCGGCTCCAGGCCGTCCTTCATGGCGCTGCATACGGCGGCAAGCTCCGCGGCGGCCTCCCGCACCGCGGCCTCCCTCTCTCCGGTGAGCGGGATGGGCGCTGCGTCGATCGCCTCTGCGAGCCTCTGTGCGCACTTCTCGAGCGCGTGGATTTCCTTGAGGAGGCCGCAGGAATTGCGCCTGTCCTTGCGCTTTCCCTCCTCGGTGAGCCGGTCCTGGAGCGTCAGGAGCGGCGGCGCCCACGCGAACGCCCCGCGCGGCGGCGCGGCGGGGAGGTGGTGCGCTTGGAGCGCCGCGGCGCGGTCCGGGCACGGGACGGCCGCGACGAGCGCCCACGAGGCGAGGTGCAGCAGGCATCCCATTGCGTACACGGGCGCGGCGAGGCCCGCCTCGTGCGCGCGCGGCGCGGCCAGGCCGGCCCCGATGGCCTGCAGCTGCCGCGACGCCGACCACGTGCGGGACACGCTCCACGAGAGCGAGCGGAAGTGCGAGGAGGAGGACGACGAGGAGGAGGCGGAGGACGCGCGAGACGGGGACGCGCGGCTCCCGCGGCCGAAGGAACGGTTGCGGTGGGAGGCGAGGAAGGAGGCGACGCCGCCCCCGCCCCCGGCGGCTGCCGCGTCGTCGACGAGGAGGATCGAGAGGTCAGACAGCGCCTTCCTCGCGCGGCGGAGCTGGCCCTCGTGGATCTCCTCGGGGGCGAGCAGCACGGACGCCGCGATGCCGGCGAGCCGCCCCCAGCGCCGGACCTGGTCAACCCCGTCGCGGGCGGCGTTGCACACGTCGAGCGCCTTCACCGCGCGCTCGTGGTACTCGCCCACCAGCCTCTCCGCCAGCGCGCCTCCACCGCCGCGGCGCCGCGCTTCGGCCACCACCGCCCGAAACTCCTCCTGGCACAGCAGGAACGCCTCGAGGAGCCGCCGGATCCACGCGACGGAGAGGAAATCCTCCCCGTCCCTCAGCTCCGCGAGGCTGACGGCCACGTGGCGCTGGAACGCCTCGACCTCGGCCTCCCCGCCGGACGGAAGCATGGCGGGGGACGCCGGGGTGTCCCGGCTTCGAGACAGCAGCGAGCGGCCGAAGGAGGCGAACGGGGAGTGGGAGGAGGAGGAGGAGGAGCCCTGGTAGTCCGTAGCCGGCATGGCCGCCGGTGAGACCGGTGTGGTGGTTTCTCGCCGGAGAAGGCGAAGCGGGGCGCGGAGAAGGGAGGGGGCGGCTATCGGGTGCGGGTCGTCGGCGGAGACGTTTTGTTTTGGATTTGCGATGAAGCTGCGATGAGGTGCGGTGTGGTGTTGTTGATGGGTGTAGGTGTGCGCGTATATATGTATGGGGTTGTGTTTAGGGAGGCGATTAGTTTACTGATTGATGATTTTGGGGTTAGGGAAGGGTTCCCGGCTACTGATCCCTTACACCTGTTGAATTAGTTTAATGGCGGCCTGTGGTCTTTTTTGCAGGTGGTGATATTCTTTTGGAATTGGAATGTCTCCGGTTTTTGTTTAGCTTTATTTGACCCTTTTTGTAGATGGTCCTTCGGAAGATTTGTAATTGCTGACAAGTTCCTTTCAAGCGAGGATGCTTGATTTTATTTTATTTTGAAAGATTCAGCCAATGCTAGCTTCCATGATTTTACGAGCAAATGATGCTTGACTTTAGACAGAAATTTGTCAAGTATTCAAGAAATGATGCAATCTTGGAAGATTATACCATCAAATGGCTACATACGATGCTCACAACGACCTGCTATGATCTTGAGGAACCTTGATGGGGGCACGAAGCTCATCGGTCAACTAAGAAAACAAAATTTTGATCCAAGTTAAGAGAAAATTGGATTAAACATTTGTTATGCATCTTGAAGAACATCACAACTAGAAATGATTGTCTGGTCGGAAATGAGTTTCACGCCTATAATCGGACTCATGCCCTCCAAAATGTTGGCACCGAACAACTGATTTCGTAGACCTTTGGCAAGCCATGCGCTACTTAATTCTTTTTTTTTGTGCTACTTAATTCTTAATGAGCACACTAGCGGCACCATCAGTTGGAACCTCGCCACATCCAGGTTCGATTCGACGAAGTCTGTACATCATATGCAATTGCAATCCGCTTGATCACACCTTCCCTTCTTGGTCGGGAAAGAGAGCTGATGTGCCACTTCTTTTCTTGGCTCATGCTTCATGGAAAGATCCTAACTGTGACGAATGTTGATGTTAAACCCCCGGTGTTCCAAACTCGCACGAGTTCTTTGATTTAGGGCCAACCAGGAATTTAGCTTGTGAGGATGGTAACACAATGCAATCTGCAGCAACCACTCGAAAAATGTTGTGCACCTACAGCGTGATTGTTCCTTCACCAGCGAGGTACGTCCACCTGCGGGACGACATCCAATTAGGCTATCATGCCGACGAAATCATCATCATTCAACTCATGATGCGAGGAATTGCTTGAATTCACAGAAGGGCGGGAACCTCGATGGGGGCACAAAGACCATTCGATTATTTATTGTCAACAAGAAAACTGACTCAAGTCATGAGAAAATCGAACCGAAAATGTAACATAATATTTGTACATTTCAATTCACAAAGATCGATCGCCCAAAGAAAAATCCCAAAGATCGACATGACACGGTACTGGCCATCAACATGCAAAACTAGCAATCCATGCGGTCGGACATGCAAAATGGCATTCCATACATGCAAGAGAGGCCAAGGACGTGCGCTCATATTTTGGGTTTAATTTAAGGACATAGGAGATCAAGAAAACCATTAGACCAATCCAACCCGATTCCGATTGCCCGGTCAGCCAGTCTCCTCGCGCTCGCGCGCGCGCGCGCGCACGATCGGTGGCGATTAGAAAACGTAAAAGAAGAGAACTGAGAAAAAGGGGAAACGTAAAAGAAACCGAGGCGTACGCGGCCGACGCGGGGGCGACGCGCCGGCGCCGGGGCCGGGGCGGGAGGACGCCGCCATGCAGGGCCCTCGGCCGCGTGCACGCGGACAGAACGTTCCCACGTCGCCCGCGGCTCGGGCCTGACGGGCCTGCCCCTGCCCGCCCGTCTGTTCAGCGCCACCGACCCCGGGGGCAGTTTGGGGCGAAGAAAGACGTCTGTCGATCGGCCGCACGGGCGGGCACGCGGCTGCGCTGAGAGCTGCGGGCCACGCGGCCTACGCGGCCAGGCCCGGTTTGACCGCCGCGGAGGTTGGGAGTGAGGGTGGGCCCCCAGGCCGCAGTGGGCGGAGGGCGACGATGCGGAAGCGGTCGCCGGCGGTGGGGCGGGCCACGTTGAACGGCTGACTGCGCCGGAGCGCTGCACTGAGGGTAGTACGTGCGACGGTGACGGGTTTGTGTTGTGGTTGTGCCGTGCATGAACGGAAATGGTCGTTTTTTTTTAGCGGGGAGGAACTGGTCGCTCCTGCTGGTGCTATGGAAGCACAGCTTGGCAGCCGGCAGGGGCTTTCTCAACAGAGGATTTAATTAGCTGCAACAGCTCACCTTTTTTTAGACAATCAGCGAAGCTTTTATTAAACCGTCACAATGTTACAGGGACGAACTAAAGTTTACCAGGGTTGCCTAACCAGACATAGCAGCCCACCCCAGTTTCAAAACATGCTTCGCTAGATTGTGAGCCTCGAAATTCGAGCTTCTAAACTCATGCACAAAATTGCATAACTGGAAACTACGAGAGTACTCTATGATCTCATGTGTAATAGCACCATAGCTAGGACTATTCTTCTGCTTGATATCCTCCACAATCCCTTTGTGCAACATGTATCGCCTAGATCGACTTGTTTATCCCGAGGATCGAGACGGAACTTCTGTGTCAGGATGGAAATGGGCCGGATCGGGCTGGCCCCGGGCCTCGTATATAGGAGTAGTACATAAGAGCATCGAAAGACGGACTTTGACAAATCCGGCTCCTCAAACGCCTTGTCCGATCACACCTCAAATTTTCATTCTCACAACCGGACGCCTCAATTCGCATACCTTAAATCCATACAAACCCATGCAACTACGTAAACAATGCATTACACACATCGTCCGGTTACTACATCAGGACATGTTATCGGACTAACAAAATTTGGCATGTTTAACCTACATGCTAGCGATGGAGAAGATCATCCACAACTGCTCTTGCTCTTCCCGATGCCCTTGTCGTCCTTCTCATGGAAGTAGCGGTCAAAACGCAGTAGGGTTCTAGCCGGATCTGCTCATCATCGGAGCTGTCCGACCCGTCGGTGTCCTCCATCTCTCCTTGGGAGGCTGATGAGTGATATTTTTACACTCATTCACCCTTAGTTTAAACCGAGATATTTTATTTAAACTGAGATATTCGCTCTGATATTGCTACTAGCGACTAATGAATGCAAAAGATGCCACAAATCCTCTCTTTGATGTGAAAAAGGAAAGAAATCACGTGATAACATGCAAAAGAGTGGAAATGAAGAAAGAAGTAATCACCAGGAGGCGCACCAGCGGCCACAGACCAAAAGATGGCGTCCATATGACGTGGATTCCGAGGCAGGTCGTTCACCTGAACAACTTTTATAAAGGAGACCACGCCAAATTGTCAACAGAAGAGCGTCGAGCGAAGCCAGAACAGAATCATCTTCATCTTCTCTCACAAACCTTAGCCACCGCCATTTCCATCTCCATAGCCGCCATCACCACCATAGTCCATCTCCCTTTAGTTCATATCGTAATCGTGCATCGCACAAGGCAGCCATTGTAAGACATATTTATGACCAATCAATTTTTAAGATGTGTTCTTCAATGTTTTCTTCTTGGGATCTGATCTCCATCTATGAGTAGTTTGGTAAGGTATGGGTTGAGGCATAGGCCTTGCAACCCTCTCTATTTGTTGTAAGAATCACTGGAAGGGCTTTGAATTAACATATGTATGTGTGAAATAAAATTGTTTCGTAGATGTCTCTTGTCTTGTCCGCGATCTTCATCCCTGCAGGTACCCAGGATCATGAAGATCGAGCAACGGTGAGGCTAAGTGCAGAGAGAACGTGAATGTTGGAAATATGCCATAGAGGCAATAATATTTTTATTATTATATTTCCATATTCATAATGATAGAGTTTATATTCTATGCTATAACTGCTAAGATCCTGGAATATGCGATTCAGTGGAAAACTTATATGCACGTGTAGAATGATGAACGATAAATAAAAGGTTTCTAGTCTCGCCTCTAAGACTAGCTCAAGTGTTGTTGGTGATCACGTTTTCTGGATCTTATAATATTTTTAAGTGTAACGACGATCCTAAAACAACATTGAGATAATGACGTTGGAAGAACGATCATATTGAACTGACCCAAACTTGCTTGTTGTGAATTGGATTAATATCGCCTGTATACAATTGTAATAATACGGAGTGTTAACATGTGGCATTGCTCCTTAGACTGTGGGAGTATCATAGTCACTTCTTACCGTACGGTGGGCTTTGGGGTTGCTCAAACGTCACATGTAACACGGTGATCATAACAACAACTTACAGGTTCATCGGAAAGTTTGACAAGGGACTAGATAGCTCGAGAGTGGGATTTGCTCCTCCGACGATGGAGAGATATTATTAGGGCCCTCTCGGTGTGATGGCATCAATCATCGTCTGGCCAGACACATGTGACTTCATCACAAGGATGCCAGAACACAATAACGAGAAAGAAGAACAAAACCGGTAACAAGGATTTTTATATAGTGAGCATGGTGATGACTCAGGAGGATACCGATGCATCCCGGATTTTGTGAAGTATCGCAAAGCAAAGGGAACATCACATGATAACCAAAGGTTCGCTCCAATATCATTCGTGTGCTCATAGGGACCAATATGGACGTCCATGGTCCCGCTGTCGGTCTTTGAACAAACGGTTTCGTTCATGTCTATGAGTTACCGAACCTACGGGGTCACAAGCTTAAGGAAATCATGATCTGCTGAGTTTTAGTAGCACGGGAGTCATGAGAATATACTTGTTAAATTATTTCATGAATATTCGGAATAGTTCTGAGAGGATTCGGAAGCGTTTCGGGGTCACCGGAAGGGTTTCGGTGAGTATCGGGTAATACCGGGTATTATCGATAAATTATATATAGGTGGAAAAGTATTCGAAGATGTTAAAATATATATATAATTGTCTAGGAGTATTTAGAACAGTTTATATTTAATTTAAATATCAACTGGCCTAACAAGGCCAAGAGGTAGAAGGCAACTTGGGCCAAAAAGGCCCATGTGGGTAAGTGCCTCCTTCCTTAGGAAGCAGGCTGAATTGGGAGAGGGGGAGGAGTCCTACTCCTCCCTTGGCTAGCGCACCAAAGAGGAACTTTCCCTCCTTGGTGGCAGCCCTCTCTCTCCCCTCCAACCTATATATACATGAGGATTTGTGCTCTTTGTGAAGGAAATATGCCCTAGAGGCAATAATAAAGTTGTTATTTTATATTTCCTTATTCATGATAAAGGTTTATTATTCTTGCTAGAATTGTATTAATCGGAAACTTAAATATATGTGTTAATACATAAACAAATACTGTGTCCCTAGTAAGCCTCTACTAGACTAGCTCGTTGATCAAAGATGGTTAAGGTTTCCTAACCATTGACATGTGTTGTCATTTGATAACGGGATCACATCATTGGGAGAATGATGTGATGGACAAGACCTACCCATTAGCTTAGCATAATGATCGTTCAGTTTATTGCTATTGATTTCTTCATGTCAAATACTTATTCCTTTGACTATGAAATTATGCAACTCCCGGATACCGGAGGAATACCTTGTGTGCTATCAAATGTCACAACGTAATTGGGTGATCATAAAGATGCTCTACAGGTATCTTCGAAGGTGTTTGTTGAGTTGGCATAGATCGAGATTAGGATTTGTCACTCTGAGTATCGGAGAGGTATCTCTCGGCCCTCTCGGTAATACACATCATAAGCTTGCAAGCAAATGACTAAGGAGTTAGTCGCGAGGTGATGTATTACGAAACGAGTAAAGAGATTTGCCGGTAACGAGATTGAACTAGGTATAGAGATACCGACGATCGAATCTCGGGCAATTAACATACCGATGGACAAAGGGAATTACGTATGTTGTCATAAGGTTCGACCGATAAAGATCTTCGTAGAATATGTAGGAGCCAATATGGGCATCCAGGTTCCGCTATTGGTTATTGACCAGAGAGGTGTCTCGGTCATGTCTACATAGTTCTCGAACCCGTAGGGTGTAAGGGCATATTTCTCCCTATGTGGTTTTGGTGATTGATGACAGTGCATTTGCAGACTAATCGTGTGCATTGAGCATTTCAAATATCTCATGTCTAGGCACAACACGATTCGGTGCCCCTCGGAGCCTATCGAAGACGGTGGTTCTCTATGTTTCTTTTCGATGGATTTGAGTCGTACGAAAGCCGTACTATTAAGAGGGGGTCCGCTTCGGAAAGGTTAGGGTGGAATCAACACGTACACGTCTGTTCCTTTGCACCACCTTTCCTTCGCTTCATCGGAGCACCGTCCGTTTATCCTTGTCTCTGCGAGATGAAGGCTTCCAAGTGCTATAGTTTTTGTGGCGTGCGGTAGTACTGCTCAAGGAAGCAGTAGTACCGCAGGGGTCTGCGGTAGTACCGCTCAGGGAAGCGGTAGTACCGCTCCTCACGAGTGGTAGTACCGCTGCCTCTAGCCGAGAACGCTGTCGCGCACGGAAGTAGGCGCGGAAGTAATTTTTTACTTCCGCCCCTACGCGGTAGTACCGCTCCCTGCGTGCGGTAGTACCGTGCCGGATTTTCGCACGTCCCAAACTCAGCGAAAGTAGTCACGGACGTAATTTATTTAGTCTGTGCCTTTTCCATTCCAGTTGAGCCCTGCCCCACGGTAGTACCGCAGGGGTGCGCGGTAGTACCGCTCCGGCGGTTCTACCGCTCGTTGCCTAGTGCAATAGGACCTCACCTGGCTTCTACCGCATGAGCGGTAGTACCGTAACAAGATGCAGTAGTACCCTAGCGCCTTGCGGTAGTACCGCAAGCGTGTGCGGTAGTACCGCGTCTCGCGGGCTGAGTGAGGGGGTAACGGTTGGATCTTTTCCCCCACTATATAAAGGGGGTCTTCTTCCCCAAGAAGACCACCTCTTCCCTCCCCAAGCTCCATTGTTGCTCAAAGCTCCATTTTCGCCCGATCTCTCTCTCTAGCCAACCAAACTTGTTGATTTTCTAGGGATTGGTTGAGAAGGCCCCGATCTACACTTCCACCAAGAGAAATTTGATTCCCCCCACTTATCCCTTGCGGAGCTTGTTACTCTTCGGTGTTTGAGCATGCTAGACAGTTGAGGTCACCGCGGAGCCATATTCCATTGTGGTGAAGCTTCGTGGTGTCATTGGGAGCCTCCGATTAAGTTGTGGAGATTGCCCCAACCTTGTTTGTAAAGGTTCGGTCGCCGCCTCCAAGGGCACCAATAGTGGAATCATGGCATCTCGCATTGTGTGAGGGCGTGAGAAGAATACAGTGGCCCTAGTGGCTTCTTGGGGAGCATTGTTCCTCCACACCGCTCCAACGGAGATGTACTTCCTCTCAAAGGGAAGGAACTTCGGTAACACATCCTCGTCTCCACCGGCTCCACTCTTGGTTATCTCTTACCTTTACTTGTGCAAGATTATATTGTGTTGTATCCCTTGCTTGCTTGTGTGCTTGTTGTTGTTGCATCATATAGGTTGCCCACCTAGTTGCATATCTAGAAAACCTATTTTGATGCTAAGTTTAATTTGGTAAAGAAAAGCTAAAAATTGTTAGTTGCCTATTCACCCCCCTCCTCTAGTCAACCATATCGATCCTTTCAATTGGTATCAGAGCCTCGAATCTTTATTAAGGACTTTGCGGTCCAAAGAGTATGGTTGACACCACGGACGAGGTAGAGGAGCACCCCGGTGCGAGTCCCACCTTGTCCGCGGCCGATGGGGGTTCCTCGGTCTCTCGTGAGGAATTCAATGCGGCTTTGGACACATTGAAAACCTCCTTGACGGCCGAGGTTAAAGGCATGTTCAAGGAATATCTTGAAGGCATTAAACCTTCCACCGCACCGTTGGAAGTGGTCGATCCCACTAACAAGGTGACGGATGCTAACTCCAACAAGGGGGGAGCTACTAGTGATCAAGTTCCTTTGACGAGTGGTAGAGGTGGGAATGGCATCTTTGCCCATGTTGAACCTCCACTTACTTATGGAGGACCGGTTCCCTCCACGCATATGAATCATGTTGGTCCTCCTCCTAAGCTTGTGAAAAATGAGGATTTTGCCTCTTGGGTGTATCGCTTTAAACATCATTTAAATCATAGTTCTACTAATCTTTGGAGAATTATTGAGCAAGGTTTCTACCCGCACGACCCAAGCAACTTCACTCCTAGAGAAGCCGCGGACCATCAATTCAACGAGTTCGCTCTCTTCATTCTCCAAGAAGCAATTCCTCCCGAAGATATTGCACACATCCGACCTTTCACCGTGGCCAAGGAAGCATGGCAACATGTTGTCTCCATTTACAAGGGAAGCGCAAGCATTCAATGCTCCAACTTTGAAGTGGTGCAAGATGAAGCCGATGAGTTTGCGATGAATGAAGATGAAGAAACTCGTGAGCTTTACCGGAGATTAACCACTCTCGCGGTCTCACTCCGAGATCATGGGAGCAAGGATACGGATGACAATTGGATCAAGCTCAAGTTTCTCAAGGCCATGATGCCCTACCATAAGGCCATGTCCTCCATCATCCGTCAAAGGCCGGACTTCCATGCCTTGTCCTCAAGTGAAGTGTTGGATGAGTTTGTTGCTATGAGGATCTTGGACAAGACCGCCGACAATGCGGTGTTGCGTTCTCAATGATCAAAGAAGCCCAACCTTGCTCTAAAGACCAAGGCTAGTGTGGAAGAAGGGGGTGAAGAGGAAGAAGAGGAGTGTTGCCCTGAAGATACCAAATATGCTTATCATGAGCACATGGCTCTCGCTTCATGGCAATTTTGGAACAAGAAGAACTCAAGGCCCAACTTCAACAAGAACAACTCAAGTGGCATCAAGGTCAAGCAACGTGTGAGGAAATGCTATAATTGTGGCAACGTGAGTCACTTTGTTGCGGAGTGTCCGTACGAGAAGAGGGAAGACAATGGTGGCAAGCTTATCCAAAAAGACAAGGCCAAGTCCTTCCCCAACAAGAACAACTTCACCAAGAAGACCCCTCCCAAGGGGTTGGTGGCACAAGAAGAGTACAATGAGGATGATGATGATGATGAAGAAGACGGTGAGACGGTTTCCATGGCCTCCGTTGCCATTACAACAACTCCACGGGTGTCCCTCTTTGACTCACCCAACGAGAACATCACCGCCAAGTGCCTCATGGCCAAAGCCATCAACAAGGTAACCCCCAACATCAAAACTACCATCATTACTAATCCTTCCTTGACAGATTGCGTTGATGAAAGTGAGGGGACGAAGGAGGAAGAAAATGAATTTGAGTCTTTTATGAGTAAGCTCAAGGGTAAATCCAAGAAGCACTTTGTTGCTCTCTTGGAACAACTTGGTGAAGCCAATGACATGATCGAGGCTCATGAAGAAACCATCTCTAAGATGGAAGGGCATAGTCATGACTATGCCGATGAGATATCAGATCTCTCTAATGCGCTTGAGGAAGAGCGTGGTCATCGTTTGGCTCTTGAGGAGTCACACAATGATGATCATGCTAAGTTAAAGAAAGATCTTGATCATGCTCTTGTTGTATCTCGTGTGCTCACTTCCGAGAAGGCCAAACTTGGGGTTGACCATGCTAGACTCAAGGAGGAGTTTGATATACTTGACAAGGCTCACAAGGCCTTGAAGAGTGCTCATGCTACACTGGTATGCGTCGGTGCTATACAAACGGTTTTTAACCCCTTTCCGCGACGGCATTTGGAACCGTCGCCAAGTGAGTGTGGGCGATAGGGGGGTCCTTCCCACACGACCCAGAAACCGTCAGGGATAGGCCCTCCTGGGACACAGGCTGGGGCAAAATGAGTTCGTGTGTGATCGGGCGAGGCATCGAAACCCAATCATTTCCGTTCGTATGTACATCCCACACGGTGAATCCCAGAAAAACATTTTCGTTCATATGTATATCACACTGTCGGATCCGGGGTTCCGCAGACCCTTGAGAGGTTCAAACTCTGGGGTGCGTGCGAAGAACTCTCCCTCCCCAGTTCGCCTGCTCAACTATTCCAAGGTCTAGCTCGACGAACCCAAGGGACAAGGGACACAACAGTTTATCCTGGTTTGGGCCACCTTGCTGTGTAATACCCTACTCCAGCTTTGTGGTGGATTGCCTCGAGGGCTGAGGATGAACTAGTACAGTGGTGGAACAGCCTCAGGAGGTGAGGTGTTCTTGAGCTCGATGAGCTGGTGAGCTGGTCAGGGTGGAATGGATCCGTCCCCTCTATGGTGGTGGCTAAGTCCTATTTATAGTGGCCTTGGTCCTCTTCCCAAATGTAGGCGGGAAGGGATCCCACAACGGCCAAATTCGAAGGGAGACAACTAGTACAAGCTATCCTGACAAAAGTAGTCTACGCCTGCAAAAGGCTCGGGTGGTGACGCTGCGGTGGGCTCCGCGATGACCTCCGTCCTGCCGTCTTGGCGGTCTCGGTCTTGTTGCACTGATATGGAAACCTTTGCTTGATTACTCGGGACCCCACGCCTGCGCTTGCCTCCTTAGCACCAAAGAGGAAACTGGTACACTGCGCCTGCTGGCGCCCGCCTGGCCTTGGTCGTCATGGCTCATGTCATGTGAACCTCACGAGGTGCACCTTGCATAGATATCTCCGCTCCTTGGGATCCAGCCTAGCGAGGCCGCCCCCCAGGGAGGTCTTGGCGTCCGCCTCGCGAGGCTTGGCCCCTCGCGAGGGTCTTGAATTGTTGTTGCTGAAGCTGGGCCGTACGGGGCCGTTGACGGAGCCACGCCGTGGGCCGCAGGCAGGCAAGTCTGGGTACCCCCGTTCCCCGGACGCCGACAGTAGCCCCCGGGCCCAAGGCGCGCTCGAACTTGGCTTCGAGGCAAAGCCAAAGGGCAAGTGCGGAGCGCCGCGGGCCCCAACCGCCTGCGGCCTCGGTTGACGCGTGGCGATTGATGGGACATGGGTGCCTCCACTTCCCCATGCTGCCTCGACAACCGTTCGACTTGACGAGACTCTGCTGCATGCAGAGAAAAACCATCATTGTGCGATCGTGGAGGCCGGCGGTTGGCCTCCTCTTGGCTATAAATGAGGAGAGGGGTGGAGCCCTCTTTGCTCATCTCCTCTTTCTCGCCATCTGCTCCTTCTTCCTCCTTCTCGCCTCGCCGTCTTGCCGTGGTACTCATGGCGCCGACAAAGAGGTTCTTCGCCGCTGAGAAGGGGAAGGCTCGCCAGGAGGGACCTGGCTCGCCGCCACCCAAGAGAGGGCGGGGCCGCCCCCGTAAGCATGCCGCGGCCCCTGCGGCGGCTCCTCGGGGGCGTGGGCGCACTCCTTCGGGGACCGGCGTCGCCCTTGGTGGCCGCGGCGGTGTTTCTTCTCGTGGCAGGAGCCGCCCAGGGTGAGGTAGCCCCTGTGATGAAGGGAGGCGCGCCGTGGTTTCCCGGCCTCCCCGGCCGCGCTTCCACTCGGCGGAGGTGCTCCCGGAGTTCGTCGTGTGGTCGGAGAGGCCGGCCGGCACCTGGCTCCAGCTTCCGCGCTCCTTTGCCGGTGAGCTGCCGGCCATGGGTCTTGATGGCCTCTGGCTGCAGGCCGATGGTTGCTGCAGCAAGGCCTCGTGGAGCGTCTTTTGCATTTAGTTTTCATTTTTCTTTTATGCACCATGCTGGTAGGGGGGGGGGGGGGGGGGGGGGGGGGGGGGGGGGGGGGGGGGGGGGGGGGGGGGGGGGGGGGGGGGGGGGGGGGGGGGGGGGGGGGGGGGGGGGGGGGGGGGGGGGGGGGGGGGGGGGGGGGGGGGGGGGGGGGGGGGGGGGGGGGGGGGGGGGGGGGGGGGGGGGGGGGGGGGGGGGGGGGGGGGGGGGGGGGGGGGGGGGGGGGGGGGCTCCTTGATGTCCTTCTTCTTGACGGAGGAGGCCATCCACTTGCCTCCAGCTCCGGATCCGGACATGGTTGGAGTGCTTTCTCGGGCAGGGAAAGCTAGAGCTTGGGCGCTGGAGCTCGAGTATGGATGGGCAGAGGAAGGAGAAGGCGTGGGAGAAGAAGGGGGAATCCTTATCCCCTTATAAAGGCAGTGAATACTGAACGCCTCCCCACTCGCCCTTAAACTCGCCTATTCCCAAGGGTTGTGTAAACGGCACGGTTGGGTTACCCACGCCCGCATTGATGAAAATCCCGCAATAAGGGGACACGATCTCTGCTTTGACAAGACGTGCCAATGGCAACCGCGTCTCGGAAGAAAAACGGTTCGAAATTATGACCGGGCAGACATGATGTCATATTACAAAAAAGTTGTCAGCAGACTGGACTCGTGGAAAATTATATTCTCTCTGCGGTAGTGTGTGGTGCGTGTGTTACAGGTCCGGACACGATCAATACGTCCGAAGACTATCTTGGAGTTTGGAAGGAGGAACCCGCCTTGCAATGCCAAAGACAATCTGCGCGCCGAACACCTTGTCATTGAATCCAGGTTTAGGGGCTACTGAGGGAGTCCTGGACTAAGGGGTCCTCGGGCGTCCCGCCTGTTAGCCATGGGCCGGACTGATGGGCTGTGAAGACACAAAGACCGAAGACTGTACCCGTGTCCGGATGGGACTCTCCTTGGCGTGGAAGGCAAGCTTGACGACAAAATATGTAGATTCCCTTCTTTGTAACCGACCTTGTGTAACCCTAGATCCTCCTGGTGTCTATATAAACCAGAGGACTTAGTCCGGAGGGGGGCAAGACTCATTACCATAGTCATACAGGCTAGACTTCTAGGGTTTAGCCATTACGATCTCGTGGTAGATCAACTCTTGTAATACTCATATTCATCAAGATCAATCAAGCAGGAAGTAGGGTATTACCTCCATAGAGAGGGCCCGAACCTGGTTAAACATCGTGTCCCCTGTCTCCTGTTACCATCGACCTTAGACGCACAGTTCGGGGCCCCCTACCCGAGATCCCCGGTTTTGACACCGACAGTCTTGTCCATCACTTCTCTAATGATGTGATCCCGTTCATCAAATGACAACACATGTCTATGGCTAGGGGGGGGGGGGGGGGGGGGGGGGGGGGGGGGGGGGGGGGGGGGGGGGGGGGGGGGGGGGGGGGGGGGGGGGGGGGGGGGGGGGGGGGGGGGGGGGGGGGGGGGGGGGGGGGGGGGGGGGGGGGGGGGGGGGGGGGGGGGGGGGGGGGGGGGGGGGGGGGGGGGGGGGGGGGGGGGGGGGGGGGGGGGGGGGGGGGGGGGGGGGGGGGGGGGGGGGGGGGGGGGGGGGGGGGGGGGGGGGGGGGGGGGGGGGGGGGGGGGGGGGGGGGGGGGGGGGGGGGGGGGGGGGGGGGGGGGGGGGGGGGGGGGGGGGGGGGGGGGGGGGGGGGGGGGGGGGGGGGGGGGGGGGGGGGGGGGGGGGGGGGGGGGGGGGGGGGGGGGGGGGGGGGGGGGGGGGGGGGGGGGGGGGGGGGGGGGGGGGGGGGGGGGGGGGGGGGGGGGGGGGGGGGGGGGGGGGGGGGGGGGGGGGGGGGGGGGGGGGGGGGGGGGGGGGGGGGGGGGGGGGGGGGGGGGGGGGGGGGGGGGGGGGGGGGGGGGGGGGGGGGGGGGGGGGGGGGGGGGGGGGGGGGGGGGGGGGGGGGGGGGGGGGGGGGGGGGGGGGGGGGGGGGGGGGGGGGGGGGGGGGGGGGGGGGGGGGGGGGGGGGGGGGGGGGGGGGGGGGGGGGGGGGGGGGGGGGGGGGGGGGGGGGGGGGGGGGGGGGGGGGGGGGGGGGGGGGGGGGGGGGGGGGGGGGGGGGGGGGGGGGGGGGGGGGGGGGGGGGGGGGGGGGGGGGGGGGGGGGGGGGGGGGGGGGGGGGGGGGGGGGGGGGGGGGGGGGGGGGGGGGGGGGGGGGGGGGGGGGGGGGGGGGGGGGGGGGGGGGGGGGGGGGGGGGGGGGGGGGGGGGGGGGGGGGGGGGGGGGGGGGGGGGGGGGGGGGGGGGGGGGGGGGGGGGGGGGGGGGGGGGGGGGGGGGGGGGGGGGGGGGGGGGGGGGGGGGGGGGGGGGGGGGGGGGGGGGGGGGGGGGGGGGGGGGGGGGGGGGGGGGGGGGGGGGGGGGGGGGGGGGGGGGGGGGGGGGGGGGGGGGGGGGGGGGGGGGGGGGGGGGGGGGGGGGGGGGGGGGGGGGGGGGGGGGGGGGGGGGGGGGGGGGGGGGGGGGGGGGGGGGGGGGGGGGGGGGGGGGGGGGGGGGGGGGGGGGGGGGGGGGGGGGGGGGGGGGGGGGGGGGGGGGGGGGGGGGGGGGGGGGGGGGGGGGGGGGGGGGGGGGGGGGGGGGGGGGGGGGGGGGGGGGGGGGGGGGGGGGGGGGGGGGGGGGGGGGGGGGGGGGGGGGGGGGGGGGGGGGGGGGGGGGGGGGGGGGGGGGGGGGGGGGGGGGGGGGGGGGGGGGGGGGGGGGGGGGGGGGGGGGGGGGGGGGGGGGGGGGGGGGGGGGGGGGGGGGGGGGGGGGGGGGGGGGGGGGGGGGGGGGGGGGGGGGGGGGGGGGGGGGGGGGGGGGGGGGGGGGGGGGGGGGGGGGGGGGGGGGGGGGGGGGGGGGGGGGGGGGGGGGGGGGGGGGGGGGGGGGGGGGGGGGGGGGGGGGGGGGGGGGGGGGGGGGGGGGGGGGGGGGGGGGGGGGGGGGGGGGGGGGGGGGGGGGGGGGGGGGGGGGGGGGGGGGGGGGGGGGGGGGGGGGGGGGGGGGGGGGGGGGGGGGGGGGGGGGGGGGGGGGGGGGGGGGGGGGGGGGGGGGGGGGGGGGGGGGGGGGGGGGGGGGGGGGGGGGGGGGGGGGGGGGGGGGGGGGGGGGGGGGGGGGGGGGGGGGGGGGGGGGGGGGGGGGGGGGGGGGGGGGGGGGGGGGGGGGGGGGGGGGGGGGGGGGGGGGGGGGGGGGGGGGGGGGGGGGGGGGGGGGGGGGGGGGGGGGGGGGGGGGGGGGGGGGGGGGGGGGGGGGGGGGGGGGGGGGGGGGGGGGGGGGGGGGGGGGGGGGGGGGGGGGGGGGGGGGGGGGGGGGGGGGGGGGGGGGGGGGGGGGGGGGGGGGGGGGGGGGGGGGGGGGGGGGGGGGGGGGGGGGGGGGGGGGGGGGGGGGGGGGGGGGGGGGGGGGGGGGGGGGGGGGGGGGGGGGGGGGGGGGGGGGGGGGGGGGGGGGGGGGGGGGGGGGGGGGGGGGGGGGGGGGGGGGGGGGGGGGGGGGGGGGGGGGGGGGGGGGGGGGGGGGGGGGGGGGGGGGGGGGGGGGGGGGGGGGGGGGGGGGGGGGGGGGGGGGGGGGGGGGGGGGGGGGGGGGGGGGGGGGGGGGGGGGGGGGGGGGGGGGGGGGGGGGGGGGGGGGGGGGGGGGGGGGGGGGGGGGGGGGGGGGGGGGGGGGGGGGGGGGGGGGGGGGGGGGGGGGGGGGGGGGGGGGGGGGGGGGGGGGGGGGGGGGGGGGGGGGGGGGGGGGGGGGGGGGGGGGGGGGGGGGGGGGGGGGGGGGGGGGGGGGGGGGGGGGGGGGGGGGGGGGGGGGGGGGGGGGGGGGGGGGGGGGGGGGGGGGGGGGGGGGGGGGGGGGGGGGGGGGGGGGGGGGGGGGGGGGGGGGGGGGGGGGGGGGGGGGGGGGGGGGGGGGGGGGGGGGGGGGGGGGGGGGGGGGGGGGGGGGGGGGGGGGGGGGGGGGGGGGGGGGGGGGGGGGGGGGGGGGGGGGGGGGGGGGGGGGGGGGGGGGGGGGGGGGGGGGGGGGGGGGGGGGGGGGGGGGGGGGGGGGGGGGGGGGGGGGGGGGGGGGGGGGGGGGGGGGGGGGGGGGGGGGGGGGGGGGGGGGGGGGGGGGGGGGGGGGGGGGGGGGGGGGGGGGGGGGGGGGGGGGGGGGGGGGGGGGGGGGGGGGGGGGGGGGGGGGGGGGGGGGGGGGGGGGGGGGGGGGGGGGGGGGGGGGGGGGGGGGGGGGGGGGGGGGGGGGGGGGGGGGGGGGGGGGGGGGGGGGGGGGGGGGGGGGGGGGGGGGGGGGGGGGGGGGGGGGGGGGGGGGGGGGGGGGGGGGGGGGGGGGGGGGGGGGGGGGGGGGGGGGGGGGGGGGGGGGGGGGGGGGGGGGGGGGGGGGGGGGGGGGGGGGGGGGGGGGGGGGGGGGGGGGGGGGGGGGGGGGGGGGGGGGGGGGGGGGGGGGGGGGGGGGGGGGGGGGGGGGGGGGGGGGGGGGGGGGGGGGGGGGGGGGGGGGGGGGGGGGGGGGGGGGGGGGGGGGGGGGGGGGGGGGGGGGGGGGGGGGGGGGGGGGGGGGGGGGGGGGGGGGGGGGGGGGGGGGGGCGTCGGCTTCTGCCCCCACATAGATAGTACGGGGGTGTTCGGGATAAATCTAAACACTCTTTACTCCACATTCTGGTCATTAAAGGAGGTGTTTAGCGCAACGAACAAGGCAATCAGACTATGCGGCCTTTACTGCCCTCACTTAGCCATAGGAGTTTGACAAATAATAAAGTTGGCGAAGCCCCTGGTATTCGGAAGGCCGAACTAGGGGCGTTGTACACGCCTAATCGGAGGAACCGATTCTTCGCAAGAAGCGGAAAAAATCTCTAACGATTTGGAACCTCTCGAACAGCTGACCAGCTCTCGCCGCATCATGACAGTCAGTTTTCGGCTTTCTTTACTGAGGTGCTCGTCTGGAAGAATCAGGACACAATCGCAGTAGTTCTCCCTTTACTACCCTAGCTGATATAGCGGAACGTAAGGTAGTAAGCATAGGAGCCGGGCAACCCAACTATTGACCAAAGACATGATTCGGAGCCGATGCATATAATGCTATAAGTTCGGGGTGCCGAACTGTATTGGAAAAGTGTTCGTACTTTTATTGCCATGATGCGGGGTGTAATGAAGCCCCTGGCATAGTAATACGTACCATGGTGTACGTGTGCAATAAGTAATATATACAAAGGTGAGGAAACAGGAAAATTAAGTAATAAGCTGACGCCACCATTTTTTCACCATAGTGATGTAATTAGTACGTCGAGGCGTACTTTGTGCAAGTAATGCGATAAGCAAGTAAAGCTATTTAACATGCCGCAACCAAGGGCGAGCTGCGTGCGGGTATGTAAAACAAGTATGGCAATCATTTAGTAGAGACCACCTGGGGATTCCCTTGTATGCCAGAGCTCCTTGCCTCCTTGGTGTGTTCTGCAAGCGGGTCATCCACATAGACCTCGAAAAGAGAAAAAAAACCGTAGTAAAAAGAAAAAGTAAAGGCGTGCGAATCCCAGGATCGGTCAAGCCGCACTGTGGATTGCGAGCGAGTTATGCCTCCGTCGGTACCCATGGGGTTTTGAGTGCGTAGTTATGTATGCGCGGTATGGATGCCCTTTCCTCATCGGGGCTGGGACGGAGGCCTAATTTACTAATTCAGCTCTTGACGAACCAAGCTGCCCTGTTGCAGTGTAGTCCGGACCTTCTTAACGATGTCCAGGGGCTCGATGGCCAAATTATGGTGCCACTTGAGAAGGCCACTCTGTACTTCTACTGCAAGGGCTGCGGTATGCTCCTTTGTACGGAGGGAATGTTCCGTGTTTCCATTTACTGTAATGACACCACATGGATCGGGCATCTTGAGCTTGAGATAAGCATAATGTGGCACCATGTTGAATCTGGCAAACGCGGTTCGTCCGAGCAATGCGTGGTAGCCGCTGCGGAAGGGGACGATATCGAAGATTATCTCTTCGCTTCGGAAGTTATCCGGGGGACCGAAGACCACCTCCAGCGTGATTGAGCCCGTACAACGGGCCTCTACGCCTGGTATAACTCATTTAAAGGTAGTTATCGTGGGCTTGATTCATGAGGGATTAATGCCCATTTTGCGTACTGTATCCTGATAGAGCAGGTTGAGGCTACTACCACCGTCCATTAGGACTCGTGTCATGTGAAATCCGTCGATGATTGGATCGAGTACCAATGCGGCCGAACCGCCATGACGGATGCTAGTTGGATGATCATGACGATCAAAGGTGATCGGGAATGACGACCATGGGTTGAATTTTGGGGCAACTGGCTCTACCGCATAGACGTCCCTGAGTGCGCGTTTGCGCTCCCTTTTGGGGATGTGTGTAGCATATATCATGTTCACCATTTTGACTTGAGGCGGGAATTTCTTCTGCCCCCTAGTGTTCGGCTGTCGGGGCTCCTCGTCATCGTCCTTGCTCTGCGATTCCCCTTCTCTGTTTCCGCTATTTACCTTGCTGGCTTGCTTAAAGACCCGGCAATCTCTGTTAGTATGGTTGGCCGGTTTGTTTGGGGTGCCATGTATCTGGCACAGATGATCGAGTATGCGGTCCAAGCTGGATGGTCCTCCACCGTTCCTTTTATAGGGCTTCTTTCGCTGGCCGGACTTGGAGCCACTGAATCCGGCGTGAACTGTAGTGTCATCGGTGTTATCGCCATTGCTCCGGCGTTTGTGTCTGTTGCGCAGGAGCTTGCCGGTGCTGTTTTTGGCCTCGAAGGGGCCTGTTTCGTTGGCTGTGTTTGTACTGCGAGCCAGCCAACTATCCTCTCCGGCGCAAAAGTGGGTCATAAGTGCCGTGAGGGCTGCCATGGACCTTGGCTTTTCTTGGCCGAGTTGGCGGGCGAGCCATTCGTCACGGATGCTATGTTTAAAGGCCGCTAGGGCTTCGGCATCCGGACAGTCAACGATCTGGTTCTTTTTTGTTAGGAACCTAGTCCAGAATTTTCTGGTGGACTCTCCAGGTTGTTGAACTATGTGACTTAAGTCATCAGCGTCAGGTGGCCGGACATAAGTGCCTTGGAAGTTGTCAAGAAAAGCTTCTTCCAAGTCCTCCCAGCTGCCGATGGAATTTTCAGGCAGGCTATTTAGCCAGTGTCTAGCTGGCCCTTTTAATTTTAGTGGGAGGTATTTGATGGCATGGAGGTCATCTCCTCGAGCCATATGTATGTGGAGAATAAAATCTTCGATCCATACTACAGGATTGGTTGTTCCGTCATATGATTCGATATTGACGGGCTTGAACCCCTCGGGGAATTCGTGATCCAGTGCTTCATCTGTGAAGCAGAGAGGGTGTGCGGTGCCTCTATATCGGGCCACGTCACGGCGCACCTCCGATGAGGTCTGTCTGCGGTTATTGTCTCGGGCGTGACTAGGTTTGTCACGTCCGAATAGGTAGCCGTCATCCCAAGTCGGAAAGCGTGCTCGCAATCCGTAGATTGATCTGGAGTGTCTTGCTCTACTGTCCAGTTCCTACCGAAGGTCGTATGTGTAGTCCTGAGCTATTTTGTCTCTGTTTTTGCCGGGCGGTGGGGCATTCTGCTGTTCGTCATGAGTTGCCGCTTTGTCCCGACCGCGGGGTGGTCGGTCCGCATTGCGCGAGGGAGGTATGGGATCTGGTGCCTCCTCATCGAACTGAGGTAGCAGTCTGCGCTTCGGGTAACTTTTGGCTGGGTGCTTGAGGCCGTATTCTTCGGCTGCCAGGACATCGGTCCATCTGTCAATGAGTAGGTCTTGATCGGCTTGGAGCTGCTGCTGCTTTTTCTTCAGGCTTCTTGCAGTAGCTATTAGCTAGCGCTTGAAGCGCTCCTGCTCGAGGGGTGCCTCAGGCACGATGAAATCCTCGCTGCCAATGCTCTCCTCATCCTCAGTGACTGGACGATAACTGTAGTCATCCGGGTCATTGGGCATGGTCTGTTTATCAGGGTTAACTTGCCCGTTGTCTTGTTCCTCCTGTTCGGATGTAGCTCCAACAGGGTCTTCATTGTTTTCGGCGTCGCCCGAAGTACTATTTTCTCCGGTGCTAGTGTTGCCGTCTTTTGAGCGACGAGGCTTAGAGCGGCATTTAGGGCGCCGGCGCTTGGACTGTGTCTCAGAAGGTTTATTCGCAACTGGATCTCCTTTGTCATCGTCGCTAGCTTTTTTAGGTGTGTCGACCATGTACACATCGTACGAAGAGGTGGCCGTCCAACGTCCAGTAAATGGCGGGTCTTGGCCCTGCTCCTTGTTGGCATCGTCGTCCATACCGTCGATGTCTTCGGAGCCATAGTCAAGCACGTCGGTTAAGTCATTGACAGTGGCTATGAAGTGGGTGGCGGGTGGGAAGCAAAATTTCCCGTCATCAGCCTCTGGCTCGAACCGAACATAGTTCGGCTGTGAGTCTTTCTCCAAGGACAAATTCTTTAAAGAGTTTAGCACATCGCCCAAAGGTGAGTGCTGGAAGATGTCTGCGGTGCTGAATTCGAAAATCGATAACCGATCCAGCTCAGTGTCCGCAGGCGTACATGGTCCGGAACTTATAGCCGGAGACGAGTCCGGAGTTCCGTTGGCGCAAACATTGCAGGGTGTTGAGTCTGTGTGCGGCTCCAACGCCGCGGACTCTGTGGCCTCGGATGGCATGATCTGCTCTGGCTCTAAGGCCATTGCAGCAATAGGAACCACCTCCTGGATGTGACCCGATGACAGATTTGAGTCATGTTCATCGGAGCGAGGGGGAGCGATCGTCACGGCCTCGAATCCGTTGAAGATCAAGTCTCCACGGATATCCGTGACGTAGTTCAAGCTTCCAAATCTGACCTGGTGGCCAGGGGCGTAGCTATCGATCTGCTCCAGACAGCCGAGCGAGTTGGCCCGCAGTACAAAGCTGCCGAACACGAAAATCTGTCCGGGGAGAAAGGTTTCTCCTTGGACAACGTCACTATAGACAATCGAAGGACCATCGAACCTTTCGTCGATGGCACAGTGGAACTCTCAATGAAAGCACCAATGTCGGTGTCAAAACCGGTGGATCTCGGGTAGGGGGTCCTGAACTGTGCGTCTAGGATCGATGGTAACAGGAGACGGGGACACGATGTTTTACCCAGGTTCGGGCCCTCTCTATGGAGGTAATACCCTACTTACTGCTTGATTGATCTTGACGAATATGAGTATTACAAGAGTTGATCTACCACGATATCGTAATGACTAAACCCTAGAAGCCTAGCTTGTATGACTATGGTAATGAATGTGTCCTATCCGGACTACGCCCTCTAGTTTATATAGACACCGGAGGGATCTAGGGTTACATAGAGTCGTTTACATAGGAAGGAATCTTCATAGTTGGTCGCCAAGCTTGCCCTCCACGCCAAGGAGAGTCCAATCCGGACACGGGTATAGTCTTTGGTCTTCATGCCTTCTCAGCCCATCAGTCCAGCCCAAGGATAACAGGCCGGACGCCCGAGGACCCCTTAGTCCAGGACTCCCTCACCGGCCGCCCAAACAAGGCATGATAAGGGCTCTTGATCTTAACCACTTCAAAAGTCAATGTCTACGCTCTGGAATCTTGATCATCACCGAAAGCCACTTCCAATGCTATCTTGCCCACCGGATACACCGACTTACCAGGCACCACGCCATGAAAGACAGTATTAGACGGCTTAAGATCCTTATCAGTCAAATTCATACGACGGAAAGTATCATAGTAAAGGATATTGATGCTGCTGCCTCCATCCAAGAGTACTTTAGTGAACTTGTACCCTCCAACCTAAGGTGCAACCACCAAAGCCAACTGACCCGGATTGTCAACCCGGGGCGGGTGATCCTCACGGCTCCATACAATAGGATGTTCAGACCACCGCAAGTAGCGAGGGACCGCCGGCTCAACTGCATTCACCGCCCTTTTATGAACCTTCTGGTCCCGTTTGCATAAACTTGTGGTAAACACATGATACTGACCACTATTGAGCTGCTTTGGATTACTCTAATGACAAGACTGCTGCTGCTGATTCCCTTGACCAGACTGCTGATTGAAACCACTTTGATTGCCTTTGCCCTGAAAATGGCAGTTTGAGCCGCCAACACCAAAGCCAGGCCCGTGAGAGTCGGATCCTGAGCCGCCATTCGGGCCATGATTATTCTGGAAAAAATTGGAATTTCTATACTCCCTCATGATGAAACAATCCTTCCACAAATGACTGGCCGGCTTCTCTTGCGTACCATGCTTTGGGCAAGGTTGATTCATCATTGCCTCAATGTTAAACTTTGGCCCTCCAAACCGGGGCGTTGATGCTTTCCCCTTACAGCACTGATTGTTATTCTGCGCATTGGGATTAGCCACAAAGTCTGAATTATTATCAGCCTTGTGCTTACCGTTGCTACCTTGACCCGCCGTATGGTGCTACCCCTTGGCATTGCCATTCTTCTTCGCCTTACCAGCCTTCTCCTCATCAGACTCAGGGTCCTTCATACTATTAGAGTCGGCATATTTGACAAGAGCCGCCATGAGCTCCCCCATATCATTGCAATGGCGCTTAAGCCACCCCAGCTTCTGCTAAAGGGGAAGGAATCGACAATTCTTCTCCAACATGAAGACTGCTGACCCGGCATTGATACTGTCTGATGAGTGTATAATGGCTGAAATCTGGCGCACCCAATTTGTTGTTGACTCGCCCTCACCTTGTACGCAAGAGTCTAGATCCAGAATTGACATAGGCCGCTTGCACGTATCTTTAATTTTTTTGATAAACCGCGTCTTTAACTCCACCCATGACCTAACAGAGTTAGCGTTCAATCCTCTCAACCAAGTACGAGCTAGCCCGTCCAACATCATAGTGAAGTACTTAGCACACGCAACATCACTAACATCCAACACCTCCATCGCCATCTCATAGCTCTCAATCTAGGCCTCTTGGGGTTGATCCGCCATGTAGTTAGGCACCTTGTGGGGGCCCTTGAAATCCTTAGGCAGGAGCTTGTTCCGCGGAGCCGGTACTAAACATGGCACACCTGTCGGCGTCCTGGGAACGAGGGTACCCACACTTGCCTGCCTGCGGCCCACGGCGTGGCTCCGTCGACGGCCTGGTATGGCCCAGCTTCAGCAACAACAGCCCAAGACCTTCGCGAGGGGCCAAGCCTCGTGAGGCGGATGACACCAAGACCTCCCTGGGGGGCGGCCTCACCAGGCTGGCTCCCGAGGAGCGGAGATATCTATGCAAGGTGCACCTCGTGTGGTTCATATGATGTGATCCATGACGACGAAGGCTAGGCGGGAGCTAGCGGGCATAGTGTACCAGTTTCCTCTTTGGTGCTAAGGAGGCAAGTGTAGGCGCGGGGTCCCGAGGAATCAAGCAAAGGTTTCCATATCGGTGCAACAAGACCAAGACCGCCAGGACGGCAGGACGGAGGTCATCGCGGAGCCTACCGCGGCGTCACCACAAGAGGCTTTTGCAGGCGAAGACTACTTTTGTCGGGATAACTTGTACTAGTTGTCTCCCTTTGAATTTGGCCGTTGTGGGATCCCTTCCCGCCTACATTTGCGGAGACGACCAAGGCCACTATAAATAGGACATAGCCACCACCATAGAGGAGGACGGATCATTCAGATCATCCTCTGATCCACCAGCTCATCGAGCCCAAGAACACCTCACCTCCTGAGGCTGTTTGACCACTGTACTAGTTCATCCTCAGCCCCTCGAGGCAATCCACCACAAAGCTGGAGTAGGGTATTACACCGCAGGGTGGCCCGAACCAGGATAAACTGCTGTGTCTCTTGTCCCTTGGGTTCAACAAGCTAGGTCATGGATAGGGTGAGCAGGCAGAATGGGGAGGACGAGTTCTTCGCACGCACCCCAGAGTTCGAACCTCTCAAGAGTCTGCGGAACCCTGAATCCGACATTTGGCGCGCCAGGTAGGGGTGCGTCGGGGCCTCTCTTCTTCCAGCTAGCCCGCCATCGCCCAACAAACCCTATGGCCAACTATCTGAGGGCTCATGCCGAGCACCCGTCCGCCCAGGAACACCTCCACTCCGCGCTCCAGGCGGCTTGTACACCGCCCAACCCCGCCGGACGCGGGGCGGCGCAGGCCTGCGCTGCCTGGTCTAGCACCACGGCGTACGCGTGCCACCACGCGATCTTTGGGTTACACCGCGGCGACGGAGCCGCACACTCGTCGGGAGTAGGTGAACATGCGAGCCGCGATCATCGTGGCAGGAGATCTACTGCATTGCAGGTTGGCGGAGGGCAGCCGTGACGCCCTGCTGGAGCGGGTCGCTGAACTGCTTGACGCCGCCTGCAGAGGTGCGGCGCCCTTCTGCTCCCTGCCCACGCCTCAGGTAGTGGCAGAAGCACGCGCCGGGCCCCGACGTGCCCGCCCCCCCCCCGGAGCACCTGAGGGATTCGACAGCAACAACACGGCCCTCAGCACTGCTCGTCCTGCCACGACTGTACCTCCTTCAGGCGGGGCAAGCTCTGGCGGTCCCCTGCGGGGCCACACTGGGGTGTCACCCCGCAGCCGCCACGGCCAGGCGCGGGGCCTAGTGGTCCAGGGTGTGGGGCACCCAGGCGAAGGCTCCGCCGCAGAAACTCTAGACGCCTATGTGCCCCGCATGATGGACCTGGAGTACACGCCGGAGGAAGACCACAGCTCGTTCCCTGAGCCGAGCTGGGCAGAAGGGATGCTGGAGGCTGGGGCTTTCCACGAGTTGCCCGGAAGCTTCGCCGACCCCTTCGACGACAACAACCGCAGGATACGGCCGATACCCCAGGGGCATGCTTACGCTAACCATGGACCGCAGGTGAACCAGGCCACAACAGTGGCCGGAGACCCCAGGGCGGTGTCCCTGCTCCCGGCAGGACCAGCGCACTGGGGGCTGTGTGGGAGGGGCCCGGAGGCAGGGCCTTTGCTACCTCTTGAGCATGCGTAGGTTTTCCCTTGAAGAGGAAAGGGTGATGCAGCAAAGTAGCATAAGTATTTCCCTCAGTTTTTGAGAACCAAGGTATCAATCCAGTAGGAGACTACACGCAAGTCCCTCGTACCTGCACAAACAAATAAGAACCTTGCAACCAACGTGATAAAGGGGTTGTCAATCCCTTCATGGCCACTTGCAAAAGTGAGATCTGATAAAGATAATAAGATAAATATTTTTGGTATTTTTGTTGTATAGATTGAAAAGTAAAGATTGCAAAATAAACGGCGACATAAATAGCTAGTTGATGGGAAAATAATATGATGTGAAGTAGACCCGGGGGCCATAGGTTTCACCAGTGGCTTCTCTCAAGACAGCATGAACTACGGTGGGTGAACAAATTACTGCCGAGCAATTGATAGAATAGTGCATAGTTATGATGATATCTAAGGCAATGATCATGAATATAGGCGTCACGTCCGTGTCAAGTAGACCGAAATGATTCTGCATCTACTACTATTACTCCACACATCGACCGCTATCCAGCATGCATCTAGAGTATTAAGTTCATAAGAACAGAGTAACGCATTAGGCAAGATGACATGATGTAGAGGGATAAACTCAAGCAATATGATATAAACCCCATCTTTTTATCCTCGATGGCAACAATACAATACGTGCCTTGCTGCCCCTGCTGTCACTGGGAAAGGACACCGCAAGATTGAACCCAAAGCTAAGCACTTCTCCCATTGCAAGAAAGATCAATCTAGTAGGCCAAACTAAACCGATAATTCGAAGAGACTTGCAAAGATATCAAATCATGCATATAAGAATTCAGAGAAGAATCAAATAATATTCATAGATAATCAAGTTCATAGACCCACAATTCATCGGATCCCGGCAAACACACCACAAAAGAGTTACATCGAATAGATCTCCAAGAGAATCGAGGAGAACTTTGTATTGAGATCCAAAGAGATAGAAGAAGCCATCTAGCTAATAACTATGGACCCGAAGGTCTGTGGTAAACTACTCACGCATCATCGGAGAGGCCATGGTGTTGATGTAGAAGCCCTCCGTGATCGATTCCCCCTCTGGCAGAGCGCCGGAAAAGGCCCCAAGATGGGATCTCACGGGTACAGAAGGTTGCGGCGGTGGAAATAGGGTTTCATGGTTCTCCTGGATGTTTTCAGGGTATATGAGTATATATAGGCGAAAGAAGTAGGTCGGTGGAGCCACGAGGGGCCCACGAGGGTGGGGTGCGTGCCTACCCCCCTAGGCGCACCCTCCTACCTCATGGTCGCCTCGTTGCTTCCTTGACGTCCACTCCAAGTCTCCTGGATTGCATTTGTTCCAAAAATGATCCTCGCGAAGGTCTCATTCCGTTTGGATTCCGTTTGATATTCCTCTTCTGCGAAACACTGAAATAGGCAACAAACAGCAATTTGCACTAGGCTTTCGGTTAATAGGTTAGTCCCAAAAATAATATAAAAATGCATAGTAAAGCCCATTAAACATCCAAAACAAATAATATAATAGCATGGAACAATCAAAAATTATAGATACGTTGGAGACGTATCAAGCATCCCCAAGCTTAATTCCTGGTCGTCCTCGAGTAGGTAAATGATAAAAACAGAATTTTTGATGTGGAATGCTACCTAACATAATTTTCAATGTAATTCTCTTTATTGTGGCAGGAATGTTCAGATCCAAAATATTCAAGATAAAAGTTCAATATTGACATAAAAATAGTAATACTTCAAGCATACTAGCCAAACAATTATGTCCTATCAAAATAACATAGCCAGAGAAAGCTCATCCCTACAAAATCATATAGTTTGGCCATGCTTCATTTTCGTCACACAAAATGCTCCCATTATGCATAACCCCGATGACAAGCCGAGCAATTGGTTCATACTTTTTAACGCGCTTTAGCCTTTTCAACCCTTACACAATACATGAGCGCAAGCCATGGATATAGCACTGTAGGTGGAATAGCATATGATGATGGGGGTTATGAGAGAAGACAAAAAGGGAGAAAGTCTCACATTGACGCGGCTAATCAACGGGCTATGGAGATGCCCATCAATTGATGTCAATGCGAGGAGTAGGGATTGCCATGCAACGTATGCACTAGAGCTATAAGTGTATGAAAGCTCAAACTGAAAACTAAGTGGGTGTGCATCCAACTTGCTTGCTCATGAAGACCTTGGGCATTTGAGGAAGCCCATCATTGGAATATACAAGCCAAGTTCTATAATGAAAGATTCCCACTAGTATATGAAAGTGACAAAATAAGAAACTCTCTATCATGAAGATCATGGTGCTATTTTGAAGCACAAGTGTGGAAAAAGGATAGTAACATTGTCCCTTCTCTCTTTTTCTCTCATTTTTTTGTTTGGGCTTCTTTGGCCTCTCTTTTTTATTTGGGCTTCTTTGGCCTCTTTTTTTTCCTCACATGGGACAATGCTCTAATAATGATGATCATCACACTTTTATTTGCTCATAACTCAATGTTACAACTCGATACTAGAACAAAAATATGACTCGATGTGAATGCCTCCGGCGGTGTACCGGGATATGCGATGAATCAAGAGCGACATGTATTAAGGAATTATGAAAGTGGCTTTGCCACAAATACGATGTCAACTACATGATCATGCAAAGCAATATGAAAATTATGGAGCGTGTCATAATAAACGGAACGGCGGAAAGTTGCATGGCAATATATCTCAGAATGGCTATGGAAATGCCATAATAGGTAGGTATGGTGGCTGTTTTGAGGAAGATATAAGGAGGCTTATGTGTGATAGAGCGTATCGTATCACGGGGTTTGGATGCACAGGCGAAGTTTGCACCAACTCTCAAGGTGAGAAAGGGCAATGCACGGTACCGTAGAGGCCAGCAAATTGCGGAAAGGTAAGAGTGCGTATGATCCATGGACTCACATTAGTCATAAAGAACTCATATACTTATTGCAAAAGTTTATTAGCCCTCGAAGCAAAGTACTACTACGCATGCCCCTAGAGGGATAGATTGGTAGGAAAAGACCATCGCTCGTCCCCGACCGCCACTCATAAGGAAAGCACTCAAAGAACACCCCATGCTTCAAATTTGTCACACAACGTTTACCATACGTGCATGCTATGGGACTTGCCAACTTTAACACAAGTATTTCTCAATTTCACAATTACCCAACTAGCATGACTCTAACATTACCACCTTTATATCTCAAAACCATTATCAAGTATCAAATTTATCATAGTATTTAATGCACTCTATATGAAAGTTTTTATCATACCCATCTTGAATGCCTATCATATTAGGACTAAATTTATAGCCAAAGAAAATTACCATGATGTTCTAAAAGACTCTCAAAATAATATAAGTGAAGCATGAGAGATCAATAATTTCTATAAAATATAACCACCACTGTGCTCTAAAAATATAAGTGAAGCACTAGAGCAAAATTATCTAGCTCAAAAGATATAAGTGAAGCACATAGAGTATTCTAATAAATTCCGATTCATGTGTGTCTCTCTCAAAAGGTGTGTACAGAAAGGATGATTGTGGTAAACTAAAAAGCAAAGACTCAAAACATACAATACGCTCCAAGCAAAACACATATCATGTGGTGAATAAAAATATAGCCTCAAGTAAAGTTACTGATAGACGAAGACGAAAGAGGGGATGCCTTCCGGGGCATCCCCAAGCTTAGGCTTTTGGTTGTACTTGAATTTTACCTTGGGGTGCCTTGGGCATGCCCAAGCTTAGGCTCTTGCCACTCCTTATTCCATAATCCATCAAATCTTTACCCAAAAACTTGAAAACTTCACAACACAAAACCCACAGAAAATCTCATGAGGTCCGTTAGTATAAGAAAACAAACCACCACCTCAAGGTACTGTAATGAACTCATTCTTTATTTATATTGGTGTTAAACCTACTGTATTCCAACCTCTCTATGGTTCATACCCCCCGATACTAGCCATAGATTCATCAAAATAAGCAAACAACACACGAAAAACAGAACAGTCTGTAGCAATCTGATTTGTTCGAATACTTCTGGAACTCCAAAAATTCTTAAAAACTAGGACAACATGGATAATTTGTATATTTATCTACTGCAAAACGAATTGGCAATTTATAACGTTCTGGTGAATTTTAACAATTATTTTTGTGAGCGCAAAGTTTCTGTCTTTTCAGCAAGATCAAACAACTATCATCCAAAAAGATCATATTGGTTCTACTTGGCACAAACACTAATTAAAACATAAAAACACATCCAAACATAGGCTATATGAATTATTTATTACTAAACAGGAACAAAAAGCAAGGAACAAAAATAAAATTGGGTTGCCTCCCAACAAGCGCTATCGTTTAACGCCCCTAGCTAGGCATAAAAACAAGAATAGATCTAGGTATTGTCATCTTTGGTATGCAATCTATAAGTGGATCTCATAATGGATTCATAAGGTAATTTAATTTTCTTCCTAGGAAAGTGTTCCATACCTTTCCTTAATGGAAATTGGAATCTAATATTTCCTTCTTTCATATCAATAATTGCACCAATCGTTCTAAGGAAAGGTCTACCAAGAATAATAGGACATGTAGGATTGCAATCTATATCAAGCACGGTAAAATCTACGGGCACATAATTCCTATTTGCAACAATAAGAACATCATTAATCCTTCCCATAGGTTTCTTAATGGTGGAATCCGCAAGATGCAAATTTAAAGAACAATCATCAAATTCACGGAAACCTAGCACATCACACAAAGTTTTTGGAATTGTGGAAACACTAGCACCCAAATCACATAAAGCATAGCATTCATGATCTTTAATCTTAATTTTAATAGTAGGTTACCACTCATCATAGAGTTTTCTAGGGATAGAAACTTCCAATTCAAGCTTTTCTTCATAGGATTGCATTAAAGCATCAACGATATGTTTGGTAAAAGCTTTATTTTGACTATAAGCATGAGGAGAATTTAACACGGATTGCAACAAGGAAATACAATCTACCAAAGAACAATTATCATAATTAAATTCCTTGAAATCCAAAATAGTGGGTTCATTGCTATCTAAAGTTTTGACCTCTTCAATACCACTTTTACCAATTTTTGCATCAAGATCTAAAAACTCCGAATCATTGGGACGCCTTTTAACTAAAGTTGACTCATCTCCAGTCCCATCTTTATCAAGATTCATATTGGAAAACAAAGATTTAATAGGAGACACATCAATCACTTTTAGATCTTCATCATTATTACCATGGTAACTAGAGGAACACGCTTTCACAAAGCAATCCTTTTTAGCATGCATCCTAGCGGTTCTTTCTTTGCACTCATCAATGGAAATTCTCATGGCTTTGAGAGACTCATTGATATCATGCTTAGGTGGAATAGATCTTAGTTTCAAAGAATCAACATCAAGAGAAATTCTATCCACGTTCCTAGCCAACTCATCAATCTTAGGCAATTTTTCTTCAAGCAAAGCATTGGAATTCTTTTGCGAATTCATAAATTCTTTAACACTAGTCTCAAAATAAGAGGGCATCTTATTCAAATTTCCATAAGAGTTGTTGTAGGAATTACCATAATTATTAGAGGAATTACTAGGGAACGGCCTAGAATTAAAGTTTCCTCTATACGCGTTGTTACCAAAATTGTTCCTACCAACAAAATTCACATCCAGAGAGTCATTGTTATTCTCAATCAAAGTGGACAAAGGCATATCATTAGGATCAGAAGAAACACTCTTATTAGCAAACAATTTCATAAGTTCATCCATCTTTCCACTCAAAACATTAATCTCTTCTATCGCATGAACCTTTTTACTAGTAGATCTTTCGGTGTGCCGTTGAGAATAATTAACCATAATATTATCTAGGAGTTTAGTAGCTTCTCCTAAAGTGATTTCCATAAAAGTGCCTCCCGCGGCCGAATCTAAAAGATTTCTAGAAGCAAAATTCAATCCAGCATAATTTTTTTGTATAATCATCCATAAATTCAAACCATGTGTAGGGCAATTACGTATCATTAATTTCATCCTCTCCCAACATTGTGCAACATGCTCATGATCAAGTTGCTTAAAAATCATAATATCGTTTCTAAGAGAGATGATCTTAGCGGGAGGAAAATACTTAGAGATAAAAGCATCTTTGCACTTATTCCACGAATCAATACTATTTTTAGGCAAGGAAGAGAACCAAGTTTTAGCACGATCTCTAAGTGAAAATGGAAATAGCTTCAATTTAACAATATCATTATCCACATCTTTCTTCTTTTGCATATCACACAAATCAACGAAGTTGTTTAGATGGGCAGCGGCATCTTCACTAGGGAGGCCAGAAAATTGATCTTTCATGACAAGATTCAACAAAGCAGCATTAATTTCACAAGATTCAGCATCAGTAATAGGAGCAATCGGAGTGCCAATAAAATCATTATTGTTGGTATTGGAAAAGTCACACAATTTAGTATTGTCTTCAGCCATCGTGACAATCAATCAATCCAACACACAAGCAAACCAGAGGCAAGCAAAAAAAAAGAAACGAACAGAAAAGGGAGAATAAAACGGCAAAGGTGAAGTGGGGGAGAGGAAAACGAGAGGCAATTGGCAAATAATGTAATGCGAGGGATAAGAGTTTGTGATGGGTACTTGGTATGTTGACTTGTGCGTAGATCTCCCCGGCAACGGCGCCAGAAATCCTTCTTGCTACCTCTTGAGCATGCGTTGGTTTTCCCTTGAAGAGGAAAGGGTGATGCAGCAAAGTAGCGTAAGTATTTCCCTCAGTTTTTGAGAACCAAGGTATCAATCCAGTAGGAGACTACACGCAAGTCCCTCGTGCCTGCACAAACAAATAAGAACCTTGCAACCAACGCGATAAAGGGGTTGTCAATCCCTTCACGGCCACTTGCCAAAGTGAGATCTGATAAAGATAACAAGATAAATATTTTTGGTATTTTTGTTGTATAGATTGGAAAGTAAAGATTGCAACATAAACGGCGACAGAAATAGCTAGTTGACGGGAAAATAAAATGATGTAAAGTAGACCTGGGGGCCATAGGTTTCACTAGTGGCTTCTCTCAAGATAGCATGAATTACGGTGGGTGAACAAATTACCGCCGAGCAATTGATAGAATAGTGCATAGTTATGATGATATCTAAGGCAATGATCATGAATATAGGCATCACGTCCGTGTCAAGTAGACCGAAACGATTTTGTATCTACTACTATTACTCCACACATCGACCGCTATCCAGCATGCATCTAGAGTATTAAGTTCATAAGAACGGAGTAACGCATTAGGCAAGATGACATGATGTAGAGGGATAAACTCAAGCAATATGATATAAACCCCATCTTTTTATCCTCGACGGCAACAATACAATACGTGCCTTGCTGCCCCTGCTGTCACTGGGAAAGGACACCGCAAGATTGAACCCAAAGCTAAGCACTTCTCCCATTGCAAGAAAGATCAATCTAGTAGGCCAAACTAAACCGATAATTCGAAGAGACTTGCAAAGATATCAAATCATGCATATAAGAATTCAGAGAAGAATCAAATAATATTCATAGATAATCAAGTTCATAAACCCACAATTCATTGGATCTCGGCAAACACACCGCAAAAGAGTTACATCAAATAGATCTCCAAGAGAATCAAGGAGAACTTTGTATTGAGATCCAAAGAGAGAGAAGAAGCCATCTAGCTAATAACTATGGACCCAAAGGTCTGTGGTAAACTACTCATGCATCATCGGAGAGGCCATGGTGTTGATGTAGAAGCCCTCCGTGATCGATTCCCCCTTCGGCAGAGCGCCGGAAAAGGCCCCAAGATGGGATCTCACGGGTACAGAAGGTTGCGGCGGTGGAACTAGGGTTTCGTGGTGCTTCTGGATGAGTATATATAGGCAAAAGAAGTCGGTCGGTGGAGCCACGAGGGGCCCACGAGGGTGGGGGCACGCCTACCCCCCTGGGCGCGCCCTCCTACCTCGTGGCCACCTCGTTGCTTCCTTGACGTCCACTCCAAGTCTCCTGGATTGCGTTTGTTCCAAAAATGATCATCGCGAAGGTTTCATTCCGTTTGGATTCCGTTTGATATTCCTTTTCTGCGAAACACCGAAATAGGCAAAAAAAACAGCAATTTGCACTGGGCTTTCGGTTAATAGGTTAGTCCTGGAAATAATATAAAAGTGCATAATAAAGCCCATTAAACATCCAAAACAGATAATATAGTAGCATGGAACAATCAAAAATTATAGATACGTTGGAGACGTATTAGCCTCCCCGGCGCCGCATGGAGCAAGGTGTCGCATGGAGGTAGGTCCTAGGCCGGGGGAGGCACTGGTGAACCCTTCTCCCCCCCGGGGGGGGGGGGGGGGGGGGGGCCCCCCGGCAGAGGGCCCGTGGTCGCCGAGGGTGCCTCCAGTGTCCCCCTTGCCCCTTGGTCTCGTCCTGCTTTCCGGATGCCTCAACGGTGGTCGGGGAAGGCGTAGGGCGGGGCCCTCGTCGGGCGATATGAAGCAAGGCTCACACCTGTGAAGGTCTCCGCTCATGACACTCTCACGTAATAACAAGTGGGGCTGTACACGCCCGGAGTCTCCGGAGTGCCGCCCCCGGCCTTGGGGGCTCCCGCCCACGTCCAAGTGGAAGCACCATGCTCCGCGCTGGCCGTTGACACTTTCCCCCAATGACTATGCTCACATCCAGTGAAAGCACTTAGCTCCACGCTGGTGGGAAGAACAGAGGACTAGCTAGGTGCCGAACGCGGCTGTTTGCTTTGGTCCCTTTTTATGTAACTCGATTCGCCGCCTTTTGGACTGAGATTTGGAGTTCTTTTGTGTTATCAAGACGGGGGGAGTCTTCTCTTGTTCGTATCATTTTCTTGCATTCTGGCTGTGCGTTTTACCTTGAGGCTCATGCCTGCTGGGGGGGGGGGGGGGGGGGCCCCCCCCCCGCGAGTGCCCCGCGAGCGGGGGCTGGTTGGCCGCAACGCCAGTCATGTCCAGATAGCCCGGACGGGACCCCCGTGGGGTCAAGGGTGCACTCACCGCAGGATCACCGCGCGCACATCCTGCCGTTGTCCAGCGCTCGCTCCTCGCGAGGCCCTCTCAAATGGACCACCAGGCTTCTCGGGAGGCTTAGAGCCTCATGAGGCCCCGAAGGGCCCACCTCGGGAGGAAGGTTCGACCAGGATGTCAGGGCACGCCCAAGACCCGCGGAACCAATGTAAGACGTAACAACTACCCCGCTCGGGAGCCCCGCGGGCCCGTGATGGCGCATCTTAAGACCTTTCAACAAAAGGTGTGATATCATTTCATACACTCTGTTTCATACATGATAAGGGACCCCCCCTTCAAAATGCTTTCACACCCCACAGGGCCGCGCCCGGAGGTTTCCTTTTTCCACATAGGTTAAGGCAAAGGAAACGCAGGGTTAGTCGGAGGCGCCGCTTTCCTCGCTGTCCTTGCTATCTTCATCCTCGCCACCTGAGCTGTCGCTAGCACCGTCTTCATCATCTTCATCCGCACCACCTTCTCTAACCACCACCACGGCCGCGTCATCCTCAGGAGCGAACTCCGTGACCAGGGCGGCCACGTGGTCGTCCACCCAGTTCGACAAGTTGTCTCGGATAACCCCGGGCATGGGGGCTATAGCGGCATTGAAGTCGAAATGGGGATCAAGGTTCTGGAGGTGACTGAAGACTCATGAGAATGCGCGCCCAAGGAGGCCCCGACTCCTTTCCTCAATGAGCTTGCGAGCCCTCGCGGTCCGGTCCTCCAGGCGCGTCACGACCTCGGTGAAGAAGCGGAGGTGGCTGGCGTAATCTTCCTCACGTGGATGAGGGGCGCTCTCCTCGCAGATGGTGCTCAAGGCTCGGTTTGCTCTCACCCTAAGGCCCTGAAGCATAGATGCATGCTCGCGCTACAGCGTCTGTCGACGGCACGCCTCATCCACATTGACGCGACGCTGTCAATCTGTTGCTGGAGTGAGAGCAAGTCAGCGCGTGCGGAGGCCAAGTCAGCCTGGGCGGAGGTCTGAGCTGCCTTGGCGGCCCTCTCGAGCTGCTCCGCCTCATTCAGCTTCGTCCTAAGGGCGGCAGTCCTGCCCTCAACCTCGGCTTCCAGGAGCTCCAGCTTCAGGCGATGCTCGTCAGCAAGATCTGCACTAGCCTTCGCCACCCTCTGATTAACCTCCTCCTGGATCTTGGCTTCACGCACGGTCATGACATGCTCAACCATGGCCAGCTGGCGCTCCCTCACCTCCAGCCGATCGAGCTCCAGGCTGCGCTCCAAGGCCTCCAACACCAGCGCCTCCTCGCGTTTCTGGATCTCCTTCTCTTCGGAAGGTGCTCCCCTCATCGGTGCCAGGACGGCCCTGCGTGCCTCAATCCGCCGCTCAAGGGTAGCATTCAAGGCCTGGAGTTCTCGTTCACGCTCCTGGACAGCCTCACGGTGATGGTCAGCCGCCCTGGCCTCCTCCAAGGCCCGGGCACAGGCCTCGCGTGCGGTCGCAAGGTACACCGCGGCCTTCGCATTGGCGCGCTGATACGTCTCCAACGTATCTATAATTTTTGATTGTTCCATGCTATTATATTATCTGTTTTGGATGTTTAATGGGCTTTACTAAGCACTTTTATATTATTTTTGGGACTAACCTATTAACCGAAGGCCCAGTGCAAATTGCTGTTTTTGCCTATTTTAGTGTTTCGCAGAAAAGGAATATCAAACGGAGTCCAAACGGAATGAAACCTTCGGGAGAGTTATTTTTGGAACAAACGTGATCCAGAGGACTTGGAGTGGACGTCAAGAAAGAAGCGAGGAGGCCACGAGGCAGGGAGGCGCGCCTGCCCCCCTGGGCGCACCCCCCACCCTCGTGGGCCCCTCGCAGCTCCACCGACCTACTTCTTCCTCCTATATATACCCATATACCCTGAAAACATCCAGGGGCACCACGAAACCCTATTTCCACTGCCGCAACCTTCTGTACTTGTGAGATCCCATCTTGGGGCCTTTTTCGGCGCTCCGCCGGAGGGGGAATCGATCACGGAGGGCTTCTACATCAACACCATAGCCTCTCCGATGATGTGTGAGTAGTTTACCACAGACCTTCTGGTCCATAGTTATTAGCTAGATGGCTTCTTCTCTCTCTTTGGATCTCAATACAAAGTTCTCCTCGATCATCTTGGAGATCTATTCGATGTAACTCTTTTTGCGGTGTGTTTGTCGAGATCTGATGAATTGTGGGTTTATGATCAAGATTATCTATGAACAATATTGGAATCTCCTCTGGATTCTTTTATGTATGATTTGTTATCTTTGCAAGTCTCTTCGAATTATCAGTTTGGTTTGGCCTACTAGATTGATCTTTCTTGCAATGGGAGAAGTGCTTAGCTTTGGGTTCAATCTTGCGTTGCTCGATTCCAGTGACAGAAAGGGAAATGACACGTATTGTATTGTTGCCATCGAGGATAAAAAGATGGGGTTTATATCATATTGCTTGAGTTTATCCCTCTACATCATGTCGTCTTGCCTAAT
This sequence comes from Thinopyrum obtusiflorum, assembly GCA_036873465.1. Classification (NCBI taxonomy): domain Eukaryota; kingdom Viridiplantae; phylum Streptophyta; class Magnoliopsida; order Poales; family Poaceae; genus Thinopyrum; species Thinopyrum obtusiflorum. The sequence continues at coordinate 84,930 of JAAAWM010011622.1, forward strand.
GCGTTACTCTGTTCTTATGAACTTAATACTCTAGATGCATGCTGGATAGCGGTCGATGTGTGGAGTAATAGTAGTAGATGCAGAATCGTTTTGGTCTACTTGTCGCGGACGTGATGCCTATATACATGACCATGCCTAGATATTCTCATAACTATGCACTTTTCTATCAATTGCTCGACAGTAATTTGTTCACCCACCGTAATACTTATGCTATCTTGACAGAAGCCACTAGTGAAACCTATGGCCCCCGGGTCTATTTTATATCATATAAGTTTCCAATCTATTTTTACTTTGCAATCTTTACTTTCAATCTTTATCATAAAAATACCAAAAATATTTATCTTATTATCTCTATCAGATCTCACTTTTGCAAGTGGCCATGAAGGGATTGACAACCCCTTTATCGCATTGGTTGCAAGGTTCTTATTTGTTTGTGTAGGTACGAGGCGACTTGTGTGTAGTCTCCCACTGGATTGATACCTTGGCTCTCAAAAACTGAGGGAAATACTTACGCTACTTTGCTGCATCACCCTTTCCTCTTCAAGGGAAAAACCAACACACGCTCAAGAGGTAGCAAGAAGGATTTCTGGCGCCGTTGCCGGGGAGATCTACGCCAAGTCAAGTCAAGTCAAGACATACCAAGTACCCATCACAACTCTAATCCCTTGCATTACATTATTTGCCAGTTGCCTCTCGTTTTCCTCTCCCTCACTTCACCCTTGCCATTTTATTCGCCTTTTTTTTCGTTTGCCTCTTTTTCGCTTGCTCTTTGTGTCACCGTGTGTTAGATAGTTAGTCATCATGGCTAGTCCTTCTATCATTATTAGTACTCCCGATCATGAAGTTCTTAATTTTATACAAAGGGAGGGAGAAAATCTAAAAGATGCTTGGTATAGAATTTGCAATGCTTAGAATAGATCTACTCAGAAGCAATCCACTTCCGTTCTTCTTTGAAATTTTTATGTAGGCATCACTCCTTGGAATAGATATATTCTTGATACCATTACCGGAGGGAACTTCTTGGGTAGCCATACTTTTGATTCTTATAATGCTATGTTAGATTTGTTTGGCTCACCATCTCTTTTGGTTAATGGAACTATCTTAACTTTGGAACATGTGATGCAAGGGCTTGAAATTATTGAAAATAAAGTTGCTACTGTAGAGTTGATTGAAAATTTGGATAAAAAGATCCACAACTGAATTACCCAATACGGATCTAAGGTAGGAGTTGCTCTTAAATTTTTTAAAGAAAAGGAACCCATAGTTAACGAAAAGATAGATCAAGATTCCACAAGAATTGATAAAATTGAGGATATTATTACCAACTTAGGGTCTGCCTTTTCTTCCATGAAAAATACTCCAAAATATCCTAATGCTAAAATTGCCAAATTGATGTATGTTCCTAAAAATAAGGGTGAAACTTCTAGTAAAGTAAATGCGGATCTTAAATCCATAAGTGTTCACCCCGACTTTCTCGCTATCCTTAAGGAACCTTTTGCTACAAATGATTTTCTCGATTTCTTGCCTAGGAGTTTGATCATTAATAAAAAGAAGGAAAATCCTAAGGGTTATAAGTGTTCTATTGAAGAATTGCCTACCAAAGATGGCAATACCTAGATCTATTCTTGCTTTTTTTTTTCTGCCAATCTAGGGGCGTTAAACGATAGCGCTTGTTGGGAGGCAACCCAATTTTATTTTTGTTTCTTGATTTTTGGTTCTGTTTAGTAATAAATATTTGATCTAGCCTCTGGTTAGATGTGGTTTTATGTTTTAATTAGTGTTTGTGCCAAGTAAAACCTATAGGATCTTCTTGGATGATAGTTATTTGATCTTGCTGGAAAAAAATCAGAAACTTTCTGCTCACGAAAACAATTGTTAAAAATCACCAGAACGTGATAAAATACTGATTCCAATTGAAGTAGATCAATAAAGAAATTATCTAGGTCTTCCTATTTTTGTAGAATTTTCTGAGTTACAGAAGTTTGCATTAGATCCAGATTACTACAGACTGTTATGTTTTTGACAGATTCTGTTTTTCGTGTGTTGTTTGCTTATTTTGATGAATCTATGGCTAGTATCGGAGGGTATGAAACTTAGAGAAGTTGGAATACAGTAGGTTTAACACCAATATAAATAAAGAATGAGTTCATTACAGTACCTTGAAGTGGTGGTTTGTTTTCTTTCGCTAACGGAGCTCATGAGATTTTCTGTTGAGTTTTGTGTTGTGAAGTTTTCAAGTTTTGGGTAATGATTTGATGGATTATGGAACAAGGAGTGGCAAGAGCCTAAGCTTGGGGATGCCCAAGGCACCCCAAGGTGAAATTCAAGGACAAACAAAAGCCTAAGCTTGGGGATGCCCCGCAAGGCATCCCCTCTTTCGTCTTCGTCCATCGGTAACTTTACTTGAGGCTATATTTTTATTCACCACATGATATGTGTTTTGCTTGGAGCGTCTTGTATGATTTGAGTCTTTGTTTTTTATTTTACCACAATCATCCTTGCTGTACACACCTTTTGTGAGAGACACACATGAATCGGAATTTATTAGAATACTCTATGTGCTTCACTTATATCTTTTGAGCTAGATAATTTTGCTCTAGTGCTTCACTTATATCTTTTAGAGCACGGTGGTGGTTTTATTTTGTAGAAATTATTGATCTCTCATGCTTCACTTATATTATTTTGAGAGTCTTTTAGAACAGCATGGTAGTTTGCTTTGGCTATAAAATTAGTCCTAATATGATGAACATCCAAGATAGGTATAATAAAAACTATCATATAAAGTGCATTGAATCATATGAGAAGTTTGATACTTGATGATTGTTTTGAGATATGAAGATGGTGATATTAGAGACATGCTAGTTGAGTAGTTTTGAATTTGAGAAATACTTTTTCTAAAGTTCATGATTCCCGTAGCATGCACGTATGGTGAACTGTTATGTGATGAAGTCGGAGCATGATTTATTTATTGATTGTCTTCCTTATGAGTGGCGGTCGGGGACGAGCGATGGTCTTTTCCTACCAATCTATCCCCCTAGGAGCATGTGCGTAGTACTTCGTTTCGATAACTAATAGATTTTTGCAATAAGTATGTGAGTTCTTTATGACTAATGTTGAGTCCATGGATTATACGCACTTTCATCCTTCCACCATTGCTAGCCTCTCTAATACCGCACACTTTTCGCCGGTATCATACACCCACCATATACCTGTAGCGATCCGACCTCACACGGTCAAATCTCTGTGTATAAGTGTCATCCCTGGATCGGTAATGCTGACACACACAATACTTGAAGGATTTATAACAAAGTAGCAATCACACACTCATTACATCGATAGTCTCAAGAGAGAACTTATTACAATAAATAAGGCTTAAGGCCATCTAAATAAGATAATAGCGGAAGGCTTGGAAGATAAAGTGAGTCCATCAACTCCAACGGCATAGCTGAGTGCATGACAACGACCTAGCGCACCTTACTCTTCATCTGAAAAGTCTGCAACATGATATGTTGCAGCCCGAAACGGGTCAGCACATGAACAAGTAAAGGCTATCACTACATGCATATGAGACTGGTGGAGGCTCTACGGTTATAATGTTTTGCGAAAAGCCAATTTTTCCCTACAACAAAGGAATATATTTTGTTTAACTATCATGGTAGTTGTTAAACATTGAGAAGGTTCCTCCAACTCAATCCCGATTAACAGTATTAATAACCCAACAAATTAATTTAGAGTGATGAGATCAACATGATAATCCAAGAACCAGATACTCAAGATGTCCATAACCGGGGACACGGCTAACCATGATTAGTTTGTACACTCTGCAGAGGTTTGCGCACTTTTCCCCACAAGACTCGATCTCCTCCGTTGGATTTCTCGCACTACATGGTGTTTGAGAAATGGATGACCGAGACACAGTCTTTCAGAAGCATTAACTCTAACCCTGTGTAGACAGTACCAACCTACATCCCCTACATCTGCTAGCCTACCACTGGAAGAGGTCATGCAACATACTCGACTATGCTAGAGCCCATAATAGCTTGTGGCTGCACACGGAAGTTTCTAGCATGAATAATCTTATTATCCCTTTGAGCCTGGGTGGCGAACCATAGGATGATCACACGGGTACTCCGGGATATCCTAGGACAACACAGGATTCTCCAGGTGCCCGCAACCAATCCACCCAGATGTGTATTTAAGTAGCCACCTTAAGTTAACCATTAATTAACAATCTCACATCTGTCATGGATACACTCAAACCCAATCCACGTCTACGAGCATAGCATGGCGATATAAGCATAGCGTAGAAGTAACTCCCAAGGTTTGATAATAAAGGGCAATAGGTTCTACCTCATCATCTACTTCCCAAAACCCACAAGTTAAGAGATCCTACTCATGCAATGTTTGAGGGTTGTAACTAATGCATAAAAACTGGGTATGAAAAGAGTATGATCAATGTGTTACTTGCCTTGCTGACGATCCGCAAACCCTAGAGACTCGTAGTAGCACGCTTCGCACTCCGAAAATTCTATCGCAAACGAACAATAGCATACATAAGCACTCAAGCAAAGATGCACGGGTAAAACTCAAATAATAAGATCCAAACTGAAAGTTCAACTGAAGAGCTTCGATTTGCAAAAAGAATCAATCGAATTGGAGCTACGGAACTGAAACTACGGTCAAAGAACTTTGAATTCAAATCTGCTTGAAACCAAATTTTAAATTGTCAAAACCTTGTTCAAGTTGATTAAACAGAAAGAGGGGCTCGAGACGAAGATTTTGGCGTTGGTTTCACTGGATTTGGACAAACGGTTTAGAAACGGCGAGGGTTTGAAGATCAGGGGCTAATCTATGATAAAAATAATCGCGGATAGGTCCCTGGCCGAAAAAGAAAATAAAAAGAACAATCTATCGGACGAACGTCCGCTAACAGAGGCAAACGGGCGAACGCGTTCGTTAAAAATGAACTAACGAGCGAACGCTCGCTAATTAACTAAACCGAGAAAAACCGAACCGATCTAATAAAATAAAATAAAACCGAACTAGGGTTTTTTATGAAAACCGGCGGCTTTTACCTAAAAACCAAAAAAAACGAGACGGCGAGATCCGACGGTGGCGGCTCGGATTCCGGCGAGGCGGGGGCGTGCGGCGGCGGCTAGGGCGGCGCGGCTCCGGCGCGGCGCGGCGGCGGAGCGCTGCGGCTACTGCGGCTTGCGGGGCGGGGCGTGGTGGTATGGAGGGGCGGCGGCGGCGGGTATATATAGGAGGGGGGCGGAGCTGGCTTGGGGGAGGGGGAGACGGTGGTGGTGGCCGACTCGGCCACGGCGGCGGCATCGTGCGCGGGCGGGAGTCCCGCTCGGGGTCGGGGACGCGTGAGCTGGGCCGGCTGGGCTTCGGCCCAGTCGGTCCGAAACATTTTTTTTAACAATTCCGCCGAGAAAAATCCTAATAAATATAAAAAATTCTAAAAATGCCAAAACAATTTTTACCGTCTAAATAAAATATTTAGAACTAAGTGAACATTTTCTTGGCCTAGAATGCAAATTTTGAAAAATGCATACTTTTCTAACTCAAATAAAATAGCAATAAAATCCAAATAAAATTATTTATTTGATTTTAACATTTTTTCTCCAACATTTCTTTTATTTTGGAGAAGTCATATTATCTCCTCTCATATATTTTAATATTGGAAATATTATTTGGAGAGAAAAATAATTAAAACCAAAGTGATCCACTTTTCAATATTTGAGAAAATTCAAATATGAAAATAATAAAACCCCCAACTCTCTCCGTGGGTCCTTGAGTTGCTTAGGATTTTTAGGATCACAAAACCAGAATGCAAATAAAATATGATATGCATATGATGACCTATGTATAACATTCCAAATTGAAAATTTGGGATGTTACTATACCTTCCTCAAAACAGCCACCATACCTACCTATTATGGCATTTCCATAGCCATTCCGAGATATATTGCCATGCAACTTACCACCATTCCATTTATTATGACACGCTTCATCATTGTCATATTGCTTTGCATGATCATGTAGTTGACATCGTATTTGTGGCAAAGCCACCGTTCATGATTTTCATACATGTCACTCTTGATTCATTGCATATCCCTGTACACCGCCGGAGGCATTCACATAGAGTCATATTTTGTTCTAAGTATTGAGTAGTAATTTTTGAGTTGTAAGTAAATAAAAGTGTGATGATCTTCATTATTAGAGC
>JAAAWM010011623.1:0-91278 GCA_036873465.1 Thinopyrum obtusiflorum
TGGAGACTATGATTCCCCCACAAGTCGGGATGAGACTCCGGATGAAAAGAAAAAAAAGAGGCCATAAAAAAAGAAGAGAAAAAGGCCCAAATAAAAAAATTAAAAAAAGGAGATGAGAGAAAAAGAGAGAAGGGACAATGTTACTATCCTTTTACCACACTTGTGCTTTAAAGTAGCACCATGATCTTCATGATAGAGAGTCTCCTATGTTGTCACTTTCATATACTAGTGAGAATTTTACATTATAGAACTTGGCTTGTATATTCCAATGATGGGCTTCCTCAAAATGCCCTAGGTCTTCGTGAGCAAGCGAGTTGGATGCACACCCACTTAGTTTCTTTTGTTGAGCTTTCATACACTTATAGCTCTAGTGCATCCGTTGCATGCAATCCCTACTCACTCACATTGATATCTATTGATGGGCATCTCCATAGCCCGTTGATACGCCTAGTTGATGTGAGACTATCTTCTCCTTTTTGTATTCTCCACAACCACCCTTCTATTCCACATATAGTGCTATGTCCATGGCTCACGCTCATGTATTGCGTGAAGATTGAAAAAGTTTGAGAACATCAAAAGTATGAAACAATTGCTTGGCTTGTCATCGGGGTTGTGCATGATTTAAATATTCTGTGTGATGAAGATAGAGCATATCCAGACTATATGATTTTGTAGGGATAACTTTCTTTGGCCATGTTATTTTGAGGGGGGGGGGGGGGGGGGGGGGGGGGGGGGGGGGGGGGGGGGGGGGGGGGGGGGGGGGGGGGGGGGGGGGGGGGGGGGGGGGGGGGGGGGGGGGGGGGGGGGGGGGGGGGGGGGGGGGGGGGGGGGGGGGGGGGGGGGGGGGGGGGGGGGGGGGGGGGGGGGGGGGGGGGGGGGGGGGGGGGGGGGGGGGGGTACGTCTCCAACGTATCTATAATTTTTTATTGTTTCATGCTATTATATTATCTACTTTGGATGTTTATTTGGCTTTAATATGCTCTTTTATATTATTTTTGGGACTAACCTATTAACCGGAGGCCCAGTGCGAGTTTCTGTTTTTTGCCTATTTTAGTGTTTCGCAGAAAAGGAATACCAAACAGAGTCCAAACGGAATGAAACCTTCGCGATGATCTTTCTTGGACTGAAAGCAATCCAGAAGACTTGGAGTCGAAGTCTGGAACACCACGAGGCGGCCACGAGGCAGGAGGGCGCGCCCAGGGGGTAGGAGCGCCCCCCACCCTCGTGGGCCCCTCATAGCTCCACCGATGTACTTCCTTCACCTATATATACTCTTATACCCTAGATCGATCGGAGAGAGCCACAAAACCACTTTTCCACCGCCGCAACCTTCTGTACCCGTGAGATCCCATCTTGGGGCCTTTTCCGGCAATCTGCCGGAGGGGGAATCGATCACGGAAGGCTTCTACATCAACACCATTGCCTCTCCGATGAAGCGTGAGTAGTTTACCACAGACCTTCAGGTCCATAATTATTAGCTAGATGGCTTCTTCTCTCTCTTTGATTGATCAATACAAAGTTCTCCTCGATGTTCTTGGAGATCTATTTGATGTAATACTCTTTTGCGGTGTGTTTGCCGAGATCCGATGAATTGTGGGGGGGGGGGGGGGGGGGGGGGGGGGGGGGGGGGGGGGGGGGGGGGGGGGGGGGGGGGGGGGGGGGGGGGGGGGGGGGGGGGGGGGGGGGGGGGGGGGGGGGGGGGGGGGGGGGGGGGGGGGGGGGGGGGGGGGGGGGGGGGGGGGGGGGGGGGGGGGGGGGGGGGGGGGGGGGGGGGGGGGGGGGGGGGGGGGGGGGGGGGGGGGGGGGGGGGGGGGGGGGGGGGGGGGGGGGGGGGGGGGGGGGGGGGGGGGGGGGGGGGGGGGGGGGGGGGGGGGGGGGGGGGGGGGGGGGGGGGGGGGGGGGGGGGGGGGGGGGGGGGGGGGGGGGGGGGGGGGGGGGGGGGGGGGGGGGGGGGGGGGGGGGGGGGGGGGGGGGGGGGGGGGGGGGGGGGGGGGGGGGGGGGGGGGGGGGGGGGGGGGGGGGGGGGGGGGGGGGGGGGGGGGGGGGGGGGGGGGGGGGGGGGGGGGGGGGGGGGGGGGGGGGGGGGGGGGGGGGGGGGGGGGGGGGGGGGGGGGGGGGGGGGGGGGGGGGGGGGGGGGGGGGGGGGGGGGGGGGGGGGGGGGGGGGGGGGGGGGGGGGGGGGGGGGGGGGGGGGGGGGGGGGGGGGGGGGGGGGGGGGGGGGGGGGGGGGGGGGGGGGGGGGGGGGGGGGGGGGGGGGGGGGGGGGGGGGGGGGGGGGGGGGGGGGGGGGGGGGGGGGGGGGGGGGGGGGGGGGGGGGGGGGGGGGGGGGGGGGGGGGGGGGGGGGGGGGGGGGGGGGGGGGGGGGGGGGGGGGGGGGGGGGGGGGGGGGGGGGGGGGGGGGGGGGGGGGGGGGGGGGGGGGGGGGGGGGGGGGGGGGGGGGGGGGGGGGGGGGGGGGGGGGGGGGGGGGGGGGGGGGGGGATGCTCAAGAGGTAGCAAGAAGGATTTCTGGCGCCGTTGCCGAGGAGATCTACACCAAGTCAAGACATACCAAGTACCCATCATAAACTCTTCTCCCTCGCATTACATTATTTGCCATTCGCCTCTCGTTTTCCTCTCCCCCACCTCTAAAATGATTTTCGAAAACCTTTGCCTTTTCTTCGCCCTCTTTCTGTATGCCTTTTTGCTCGTTTGCTATCTTTGGTTGTGTTGCCATGTGCCTTCAATTTGCTTGCATCTTTGCTTGCTAAAAATCTATTGATATGGATCCTCATCCACTTGCTAATCTTTTTAAAAGATCCAATTATGATGAACCAATTGCTAGTGAGTTTTGTGCACTAGATTGTTGACATTGGACATGGAAGACAACGTAATGATTTATGTTTGTTCATATTCACATAGAAGTTATATTGTCATAGATCCTTAAACATGTGGTGCCTGCCCCCCATCTTTGCTAGCCAAAAATTCCGCACTAAGTAGAGATACTACTTGTGCATTCAAAAACCCTTAAACCCAAATCTTGTTTTGAGAGTCCGCCATACCTACTTAAGGATTGAGTAAGATCCTTCAAGTAAGTTGTCATCGGTGCAATAAGGCTATAAATATTGCTTCTAAAAGTTTTAGATCATTTAGTGTAAGAGAAAATTGAGCGTTGTACAAACTTGTGATGGCAAAAAATAAAAGCGACAGACTGCATAATAAAGGTTGCTATCACAAGGGGCAATATAACGTGACGTTCTTTTGCACTAAGGGATTGAGCATACAAATAAAAAGCGCATGGCAACCTCTGCTTCCCTCTGCGAAGGGCCTATCGTTTACTTTTATGTATTTACTTTCATGCAAGAGTCAAAGTTTTTCTCTCTATTCCTTTTTATTTTTCTCTTTTGGAAAGCAGCATGTGGTGAGGAAAGATCTAGGCGCATATATCCAGTTGGATATGGATAGCATGAGTTATTATTGTTGACATCACCCTTGAGGTGAATATGTTGGGAGGAGAAATTATAAGCCCCTATCTTTCTATGTGTCCGATTGAAACGTTTTGCTCATGTGTATGCGGTGAGTGTTAGCAATCATAGAAGATTATATGATGGTTGAGTATGTGGACTTGCCTAAAGGCTCCGATACGTGACCCTTCCTGAAAAGATGATGAATTGTAGTTGCAAAGTTGACTGAGAACATAGTTTGTTGGTTTCCAATCGAGTTTATGCTTTATACTTTGATGTTGTGATGAATTGTTACTTACTCATGAGAAGTCTATGATAAAAGTTCTATAATAAAAGTTTTTTGTTTAAGTTTGTTGTTGATATAATAATATACATGATGCTTCTATGTACGTATTTTGTTTTTATCGACATCTCTCTCTCTCTCTCTAAGCATGTGGACAAGTTTTCGATTTTGGTTTTCGCTTGAGGACAAGCAAGGTCTAAGCTTGGGGGAGTTGATACGTCCATTTTGCATCATGATTACCTATTGTTATTTATAATGTTTTTATCCATAATAATGCTTTTTGGAGTAATTCTAATGCCTTTTTCTCTCATAATATGCAAGGTACACACAAAGAGGGAGAATTCCAGTAGCTGGAAATCTGGACCTGAAAAAGCTACGTCAGGCCACCTATTTTGCACAACTCCAAATGAGATGAAACTTCACGAGGAATTTTTATGGAATAAATAAGAAATACTGGAGCAAATAACTACCGGAGGGGGGCCACCTGGTGAGCACAAGACACCAGGGCACGCCTGGCCCCCCAGGCGCGCCCTGGTGGGTTGTGCTCAGCCCAGCCCACCTCCGGTGCCCATCTTCTGGTATATAAACACTTTTGACCTAGAAAAAATAAGGAGAGGACTTTCGGGATGGAGTGCCTCCGTCTCGAGGCGGAACTTGGGCAGGAGCACTTTTTCCCTCCGGCGGAGCGATTCCGCCGGGGGAACTCCCTCCCGAAGGGGGAAAACATCATCATCATCATCACCAACAACTCTCCCATCTTGGGAAGACAATCTCCATAAACATCTTCAACAGAACCATCTCCTCTCAAACCCTAGTTCATCTCTTGTGTTCAATCTTTTTACCGGAACTATAGATTAGTACTTGTGGGTGACTAGTAGTGTTGATTACATCTTGTAGTTGATTACTATATGTTTTATTTGGTGGAAGATTATATGTTCAGATCCATTATGCTATTTAATACCCCTCTGATCTTGAGCATATTTATCACTTGTGAGTAGTTACTTTTGTTCTTGAGGTCACGGGAGAAATCATGTTCCAAGTAATCATGTGAACTTGATATGTATTTGATACTTTGATAGTATGTATGTTGTGATTCAATTAGTGGTGTCATGTGAACGTCGACTACATGACACTTCACTATATTTGTGCCTAAGGGAATGCATTGTGGAGTAGTTATTAGATGATGGGTTGCGAAAGTGACAGAAGCTTAAACCCTAGTTTATGCGCTATTCCGTAAGGAACCGATTGGATCCAAAAGTTTAATGCTATGGTTAGAATTTATTCTTAATACTTTTCTCGTAGTTGCGGATGCTTTCGAGGGGGTTAATCATAATTAGGAGGTTTGTTCAAGTAAGAACAGCACCTAAGCACCGGTCCACCCACATATCAAATTATCAAAGTACCAAACACAAATCAAACCAACATGATGAAAGTGACTAGATGAAATTCCCGTGTACCCTCAAGAATGCTTTGCTTATTATAAGAGACCATTTTTGCATGTCCTTTGCCTCAAAAGGATTGGGCTACCTTGCTGCACTTTTGTTACTATTATCGTTACTTGCTCGTTACAAATTATCTTGCTATCAAACTACTCTGTTACTTACATTTTCAGCGCTTTCAGACATTATCTTGCTGAAAACCACTTGTCATTTCCTTCTACGCCTTGTTGGCTTTGACACTCTTACTTATCGAAAAGACTACAATTGATCCCATATACTTGTGGGTCATCATGTACCCAAGGCACCCCAATGCCATCTCATTGTGGTGCATCTCAGAAGATCAAGGACGTGAGCTGCTCGCCGACATCCATGGAGGACACTGTGGGCACCACTCCTTGTTGCGCACCCTTTTTGGCAAAGTGTTCCGAAGCGGCTTTTATTGGCTCACTGTGCTTCGCGATGCCACCGAGCTTGTCCAATCCTGCAAAGCCTGTCAGTTCCATGCCAAGAATATCCACCAGCTAGCGCAGGGGCTCCAGCCGATTCCCCTCACATGGCCCTTCACGGTCTAGGAGCTGGACATCCTAGGGCCCTTCCCTCGCATGGCTGGCGGCTACCGCTACCTTTACGTTGCCATCGACAAATTCACTAAGTGGGCGGAGGTCGAGCCCATGCGTACCATCCCGGCATGTTCGACTGTCAAGTTCATCAAGGGCATCATGAGCCAATTTGGCGTCCCCAACCGCATCATCACTGACAATGGCGCCGAGTTCACGAGTGACCTCTTCAAGTCCAACTGCGCCAAACTAGGCATGCAGATCTGCTACGCCTCTATGGCGCACCCATGAAGCAACGGCCAGGCCGAGCATGCCAATGCTGAGGTCCTCAAGGGCCTCAAGACAAGAAGCTTCAAGAAGAAGCTCAAGGCATGCGGTAAAGACTGGCTTGACGAGCTGTAGTCTATGTTGTGGTCCATCCGCACAACAACAACTAAGTCCACTGGGGAAACCCATTTCTTCCTCGTCTACGGGGCTGAGGTGGTCCTCCCCTCGAAGCTTAAGAACGGCTCCCCGCGGGTCCTTGCCGTCGATGAGACGTGTCAGGACGGCTCGCGGGAGGATGACCTACTGCTCCTCGAGGAGGCTCTGATGGGGAACATTGCATGAAAATCAAAAAAATTCCTACAAAACACCCAAGATCTAATCTAGGAGATGCAAAGCAATGAGAGGGGAGTGTGTCTACATACACTTGTATACCGAAAGCGGAAGCGTATATAACACAGTTGATGTAGTCGTACTCTTTGTAATCCAATCCGATCTAGCACCGAACGAATGAGACCTCCGCGTTCAGCACATGTGCGGCTCGATGACGTCTCCTCCTTCTTAATCAGCAAACAAGAGAGGAGATGTAGATGGGATCTCAACAAGCACAACTGCGTGCTGGAGATGGTGGTGGTGCAATCCCGGCATGGCTTCGCCAAACGCTGCCGGAACCAATCTGAGGAGAAAATGGAGTTTTGGGAGAGGTAGGGCTGCCGCCGGGGCATGGGATTTGGTTTGTTCAGCCCCTCCCTCTCCCCCACTGTATATAGGAGGCAACGGGGAGGGATGGGTCGCATCCCTAGCCCCTCCTCCAAGGAGGAGGCATGGGCCTAGGGAGGTCTCCTCCCTCCCCAAGGCACCTAGGGGGGTGCCTTCCCCCCTTAGGACTCTTGGGGCTGCTGCCCTTGGCCAATCTAGGCTAGGACGTCCTCCCTACAGCCAATGTGGGCCCCGGGGGCTGGTGGACCCCGGGGGGGGGCCCCCCCCCCCGGTGGACCCCCGGACCCCTTTCGGCACTCCGGGTACAATACTGATAATGCCCGAAACTTTTTCGGCGACCAAACCAGGACTTCCTATATATGAATCTTTACCTTCGGACCATTCCGGAGCTCCTCGTGACATCCGAGGTCTCATCCGGGACTCCGAACAACATTCGTTCACCAATGTACATATCCCAATACTAATCTAGCATCGCCGAACATGAAGTGTGCGGACCCTACGGGTTCGAGAATCATGTGGACATGACCGAGACACCTCTCCTGTCAATAACCAATAGCGGGACCTGGATACCCATATTGATTCCCACATATTCCACGAAGATCTTTTATCGGTTGAACCATGATGTCGAGGATTCGGGTAATCTCGTATGCAGTTCCCTTTGTCCAGCGATATGTTACTTGCCCGAGATTCGATCATCGGTATCTCCATACCTAGTTCAATCTCGTTACCGAAAAGTCTCTTTACTCATTCCGTAATACAAGACCCCGTGACTAACTCATTAGCCACATTACTTGCAAGCTCTTCACGATGTTGTATTACCGAGAGGGCCCAGAGATATCTCTCCATCACACGGAGCGACAAATCCCAGTCTCGATCCATGCAACCCAACAAACACCTTCGGAGATACCTGTAGGGCACCTTTATGATCACCCAGTTATGAAGTGATGTTTGATAGCACACAAGGTATTCCTCCGGTATCCGGGAGTGGCATGATCTCATGGCTGAAGGAACATATACTTGACATGAAGAAAGCTACAGCAAATAACTTAAACGATCTGATGCTAAGCTTACGGTTGGGCCTAGTCCATCACATCATTCTCCTAATGATGTGATCCCGTTATTAAATAACAACTCATGTCTATGGTTAGGAAACCTTAACCATCTTTGATCAACGAGCTAGTCTAGTAGAGGCATACTAGGGACACGTTATAGTTTATGTATTCACACATGTATTTAAGTTTTCGGTCAATACAATTCTAGCATGAACAATAAACATTTATCATGAACAGGAAATATGATAATAACCATTTTATTATTGCCTCTAGGGCATATTTCCAACAGGCTCGCCGTTAGGCCGCTCTTCGCGCCGTGAGATACCAGCAGGCCTTACGTCGCTACCACAGCCGCAACATCCGCCCTCGTACTCTTGAGTAGGAGACCTCGTCCTACATCGGATCCTCTCCAGAGAGGGACTCCACAAACTCTCACCCGTGTTAGAAGGCCCTTTCAGGGTTGCTCATGTCTCCAGGCCAGGCATCGCCCGGCTAGAGATGGAGGACGGAGTTCATGTGCCATACGCCTGGAACATCCAACACCTTTGCAAGTTCTACCCGTGACCCTCACACATACAAACAAAATGGGGTTGTACACACCCAGAGACTCTCAATGCGTTCGTTGACGGGCATGCGAGAGCTCCCACCAATGCCCAAGTGGAAGCGCCATGCTCCGTGCTGGCGGAACGATCGAGACGCGATCATACCCACAACCCAGTGGAATCCCCATGCTCCACACTGGTGGAACAATCAACTGAGGGCGCCCCACGGGCTGCACCAACCTCAAGCTGACCCGTGCCAGAAACGGCAACCCCCCTTTTTCTTTTGGATGTGCAACTAAGGGCACCCCACGGGCTGCACCAACCTCAATTTAATCCGTGCCGGACATGGCAGCCGCATCTCTCTTTTTCTGATGTGTAATGGAATTTGTGATCTTGCTTCAGTAAAGCTTTGGTTTCCCATTTACGATGTGTTTTGTTTTATTTTTGCCTCACGAGCCGCGCGCGCTCGTGACCTCGCTCTTGCGCCTCATGCGAGCGGGGGCTGGACATGGTGCATGTTCTCGGGTCAGTCCCAGCAGCGCTGAAAAACCCAAGTAATCGGGCTCTGGCTCGCGGGCCTGCTCCCGTTCACACCACCCCACCAAGGTCCTTGGTGTCTTATCTCCTCGCGAAACGCTCAAGAGCGAGCCAATGAGCGTGGGCTGCTCTCTCATGGTGCAACCTTCTATGTGCAGTTTTCTATGTGTAGTTGCCTCAGGGGCAAGCCCAAAGCGTCCATCTTAGTAGGAGATTTCGTGAGTTGAAGCCTCGCGAGATGCGCCCTGCCGATGGCGGTCCACCAGATTCTGCACTCCGCAAAGCTAAGTCCAAATATCTGCAGGCCACCCTTACCACCTCTCGAGCCTCCCCTTCGAGTAACCTCATGAGTGCGAGTGTTTTCCTTCATGCGAGCCGCTTGTGCATCAAAGGGGGGCTCCCAGAGCATCGCGTCTCAGGAGCCCTCACTAGCTCTCAGTGCCCCTCACCTCCTGGCCTTGTTCAGGCATCGTGACCTAACATACCAGCGATGGCTGAGGCTCACTCGGGGGCTGGGTCCTAATGACGTAGAGCACTTAGGCGAGCAAGAAAAAAGAGGCGAGCCTCGCGAGGGGACATCAAGAGGGAACTCATATTTTAAACCACAAAAGCATTTTAATTAAAACGCGGAAACCATTGTTTTCACACCCCCCATGGGGCCTACGTCGATCCAGTGCAGGAAAATGAGAAAATAAAGATTGAAGCTTAAGGTGGGGCGTGACCATCATCAGGACTCCAGCTCGTGCGCCGACTGCACCCTAGTCGGAATCTTCATCTTCACTCTTGATGCGGGGGGAGCCGTCGCCGCTTCCACTCCCTTCGGATGGGGCCGCATCATCGTCATTGTCATCTTCACTGGAGGAGCTGTTGTAGCTATCGTCCTCGCTCTCCATGCAACACTTCAAGCAGCCGCCCGCGGCCCCAAAGATCTTCACGAAGAGCGTGGCGGCCCCGTCGTACTTGAACTGAAGGACGTGGCCCCATTTCAGGCCGCGGGCAAGGGCAAACGACATCCACCCGTGCCTCAAGAACATGAAGCCCGTGGGGGTGAACTCAGTCGCCACCCAGGAAGGGTCATTGCAGCAGCCGTCCACCTGCACCCACAGTCCCAATGGCGTCCGGCACACCATCTCCTGCGTGAAGGAGTCTGGAAGCTGGAGCCAGGTGCAGGGCCGGCTGTGCATGTTCAGGATGAAATCATGGGCCGCCTCGGCTGATTGGCTCCCCGCCTAGGGAGGCAGGGCAGCCGCACCACCTAGGAAGGTAGCCTCGACCGCGGGTGCCTCGCCCTCTGTGCCCGCCCCCGCGAATGGCGCCCCTCTCATGGCCGCTGGGACCGGCGTCGGCAGCCGCCGGAGAGCGCCCACGACCACGGGGCAGCACCCCAGGCGCTGCGGCAGGTGCGCGAGTGCGACCTCTTTCCCTCGCCATCGTCGCGGAGGTCTGCTTGGATCATGGAGCATGAGGGAGGAGTCGGAGGAAGAAGATGGGTGGGGAAGTCCTTCCCCCTCATCTTCATAGCACTCGAGGAAGGGGCGGTCCGCGCCTCTTTGCCTTCGACAGGCGTGGGAAGACGGATGCGAACAAGGAAGGCAATGATGGCCTCGCATCGCGCGTGGGCAGGCTTTTTGTCAGCCCGTGCGGTCGCCGAGGCGTCATGTGAGAACTGGTGGCGTCCCCCGTTCCATCGTGCGCCACGCGTCGTGCTTGGCCCATAGGCGGTTAGGGCCCGCACCGTTTCACCCACTAGTAGGTGGAGACGTGCGCACTGCGGGCCCGAGGGCTACTATCGGGCCCATGGGACCCAGGGTATCCAGGCCCGTCAGCCTTCGGCCCAAGACGTGGTGCATGGCAGACCCCAGCGAGCGACCCATCAGCAGGCGCCATGAGAAAGACCCCTCATGAGACCCCACCTCAGGAAGCGGGCATCTGGAGCAGACTCGGCGGCTTCACCGAGAGCCTCGCGATGCCCTCTCGCGAGGCGGCCTCTCGAGGTTGCCTCCCAAGGCACCCTTCCTAAGGCATGCAAGGCATGTGGTTAGGAAACCTTAACCATCTGGGGGGGGGGGGGGGGGGGGGGGGGGGGGGGGGGGGGGGGGGGGGGGGGGGGGGGGGGGGGGGGGGGGGGGGGGGGGGGGGGGGGGGGGGGGGGGGGGGGGGGGGGGGGGGGGGGGGGGGGGGGGGGGGGGGGGGGGGGGGGGGGGGGGGGGGGGGGGGGGGGGGGGGGGGGGGGGGGGGGGGGGGGGGGGGGGGGGGGGGGGGGGGGGGGGGGGGGGGGGGGGGGGGGGGGGGGGGGGGGGGGGGGGGGGGGGGGGGGGGGGGGGGGGGGGGGGGGGGGGGGGGGGGGGGGGGGGGGGGGGGGGGGGGGGGGGGGGGGGGGGGGGGGGGGGGGGGGGGGGGGGGGGGGGGGGGGGGGGGGGGGGGGGGGGGGGGGGGGGGGGGGGGGGGGGGGGGGGGGGGGGGGGGGGGGGGGGGGGGGGGGGGGGGGGGGGGGGGGGGGGGGGGGGGGGGGGGGGGGGGGGGGGGGGGGGGGGGGGGGGGGGGGGGGGGGGGGGGGGGGGGGGGGGGGGGGGGGGGGGGGGGGGGGGGGGGGGGGGGGGGGGGGGGGGGGGGGGGGGGGGGGGGGGGGGGGGGGGGGGGGGGGGGGGGGGGGGGGGGGGGGGGGGGGGGGGGGGGGGGGGGGGGGGGGGGGGGGGGGGGGGGGGGGGGGGGGGGGGGGGGGGGGGGGGGGGGGGGGGGGGGGGGGGGGGGGGGGGGGGGGGGGGGGGGGGGGGGGGGGGGGGGGGGGGGGGGGGGGGGGGGGGGGGGGGGGGGGGGGGGGGGGGGGGGGGGGGGGGGGGGGGGGGGGGGGGGGGGGGGGGGGGGGGGGGGGGGGGGGGGGGGGGGGGGGGGGGGGGGGGGGGGGGGGGGGGGGGGGGGGGGGGGGGGGGGGGGGGGGGGGGGGGGGGGGGGGGGGGGGGGGGGGGGGGGGGGGGGGGGGGGGGGGGGGGGGGGGGGGGGGGGGGGGGGGGGGGGGGGGGGGGGGGGGGGGGGGGGGGGGGGGGGGGGGGGGGGGGGGGGGGGGGGGGGGGGGGGGGGGGGGGGGGGGGGGGGGGGGGGGGGGGGGGGGGGGGGGGGGGGGGGGGGGGGGGGGGGGGGGGGGGGGGGGGGGGGGGGGGGGGGGGGGGGGGGGGGGGGGGGGGGGGGGGGGGGGGGGGGGGGGGGGGGGGGGGGGGGGGGGGGGGGGGGGGGGGGGGGGGGGGGGGGGGGGGGGGGGGGGGGGGGGGGGGGGGGGGGGGGGGGGGGGGGGGGGGGGGGGGGGGGGGGGGGGGGGGGGGGGGGGGGGGGGGGGGGGGGGGGGGGGGGGGGGGGGGGGGGGGGGGGGGGGGGGGGGGGGGGGGGGGGGGGGGGGGGGGGGGGGGGGGGGGGGGGGGGGGGGGGGGGGGGGGGGGGGGGGGGGGGGGGGGGGGGGGGGGGGGGGGGGGGGGGGGGGGGGGGGGGGGGGGGGGGGGGGGGGGGGGGGGGGGGGGGGGGGGGGGGGGGGGGGGGGGGGGGGGGGGGGGGGGGGGGGGGGGGGGGGGGGGGGGGGGGGGGGGGGGGGGGGGGGGGGGGGGGGGGGGGGGGGGGGGGGGGGGGGGGGGGGGGGGGGGGGGGGGGGGGGGGGGGGGGGGGGGGGGGGGGGGGGGGGGGGGGGGGGGGGGGGGGGGGGGGGGGGGGGGGGGGGGGGGGGGGGGGGGGGGGGGGGGGGGGGGGGGGGGGGGGGGGGGGGGGGGGGGGGGGGGGGGGGGGGGGGGGGGGGGGGGGGGGGGGGGGGGGGGGGGGGGGGGGGGGGGGGGGGGGGGGGGGGGGGGGGGGGGGGGGGGGGGGGGGGGGGGGGGGGGGGGGGGGGGGGGGGGGGGGGGGGGGGGGGGGGGGGGGGGGGGGGGGGGGGGGGGGGGGGGGGGGGGGGGGGGGGGGGGGGGGGGGGGGGGGGGGGGGGGGGGGGGGGGGGGGGGGGGGGGGGGGGGGGGGGGGGGGGGGGGGGGGGGGGGGGGGGGGGGGGGGGGGGGGGGGGGGGGGGGGGGGGGGGGGGGGGGGGGGGGGGGGGGGGGGGGGGGGGGGGGGGGGGGGGGGGGGGGGGGGGGGGGGGGGGGGGGGGGGGGGGGGGGGGGGGGGGGGGGGGGGGGGGGGGGGGGGGGGGGGGGGGGGGGGGGGGGGGGGGGGGGGGGGGGGGGGGGGGGGGGGGGGGGGGGGGGGGGGGGGGGGGGGGGGGGGGGGGGGGGGGGGGGGGGGGGGGGGGGGGGGGGGGGGGGGGGGGGGGGGGGGGGGGGGGGGGGGGGGGGGGGGGGGGGGGGGGGGGGGGGGGGGGGGGGGGGGGGGGGGGGGGGGGGGGGGGGGGGGGGGGGGGGGGGGGGGGGGGGGGGGGGGGGGGGGGGGGGGGGGGGGGGGGGGGGGGGGGGGGGGGGGGGGGGGGGGGGGGGGGGGGGGGGGGGGGGGGGGGGGGGGGGGGGGGGGGGGGGGGGGGGGGGGGGGGGGGGGGGGGGGGGGGGGGGGGGGGGGGGGGGGGGGGGGGGGGGGGGGGGGGGGGGGGGGGGGGGGGGGGGGGGGGGGGGGGGGGGGGGGGGGGGGGGGGGGGGGGGGGGGGGGGGGGGGGGGGGGGGGGGGGGGGGGGGGGGGGGGGGGGGGGGGGGGGGGGGGGGGGGGGGGGGGGGGGGGGGGGGGGGGGGGGGGGGGGGGGGGGGGGGGGGGGGGGGGGGGGGGGGGGGGGGGGGGGGGGGGGGGGGGGGGGGGGGGGGGGGGGGGGGGGGGGGGGGGGGGGGGGGGGGGGGGGGGGGGGGGGGGGGGGGGGGGGGGGGGGGGGGGGGGGGGGGGGGGGGGGGGGGGGGGGGGGGGGGGGGGGGGGGGGGGGGGGGGGGGGGGGGGGGGGGGGGGGGGGGGGGGGGGGGGGGGGGGGGGGGGGGGGGGGGGGGGGGGGGGGGGGGGGGGGGGGGGGGGGGGGGGGGGGGGGGGGGGGGGGGGGGGGGGGGGGGGGGGGGGGGGGGGGGGGGGGGGGGGGGGGGGGGGGGGGGGGGGGGGGGGGGGGGGGGGGGGGGGGGGGGGGGGGGGGGGGGGGGGGGGGGGGGGGGGGGGGGGGGGGGGGGGGGGGGGGGGGGGGGGGGGGGGGGGGGGGGGGGGGGGGGGGGGGGGGGGGGGGGGGGGGGGGGGGGGGGGGGGGGGGGGGGGGGGGGGGGGGGGGGGGGGGGGGGGGGGGGGGGGGGGGGGGGGGGGGGGGGGGGGGGGGGGGGGGGGGGGGGGGGGGGGGGGGGGGGGGGGGGGGGGGGGGGGGGGGGGGGGGGGGGGGGGGGGGGGGGGGGGGGGGGGGGGGGGGGGGGGGGGGGGGGGGGGGGGGGGGGGGGGGGGGGGGGGGGGGGGGGGGGGGGGGGGGGGGGGGGGGGGGGGGGGGGGGGGGGGGGGGGGGGGGGGGGGGGGGGGGGGGGGGGGGGGGGGGGGGGGGGGGGGGGGGGGGGGGGGGGGGGGGGGGGGGGGGGGGGGGGGGGGGGGGGGGGGGGGGGGGGGGGGGGGGGGGGGGGGGGGGGGGGGGGGGGGGGGGGGGGGGGGGGGGGGGGGGGGGGGGGGGGGGGGGGGGGGGGGGGGGGGGGGGGGGGGGGGGGGGGGGGGGGGGGGGGGGGGGGGGGGGGGGGGGGGGGGGGGGGGGGGGGGGGGGGGGGGGGGGGGGGGGGGGGGGGGGGGGGGGGGGGGGGGGGGGGGGGGGGGGGGGGGGGGGGGGGGGGGGGGGGGGGGGGGGGGGGGGGGGGGGGGGGGGGGGGGGGGGGGGGGGGGGGGGGGGGGGGGGGGGGGGGGGGGGGGGGGGGGGGGGGGGGGGGGGGGGGGGGGGGGGGGGGGGGGGGGGGGGGGGGGGGGGGGGGGGGGGGGGGGGGGGGGGGGGGGGGGGGGGGGGGGGGGGGGGGGGGGGGGGGGGGGGGGGGGGGGGGGGGGGGGGGGGGGGGGGGGGGGGGGGGGGGGGGGGGGGGGGGGGGGGGGGGGGGGGGGGGGGGGGGGGGGGGGGGGGGGGGGGGGGGGGGGGGGGGGGGGGGGGGGGGGGGGGGGGGGGGGGGGGGGGGGGGGGGGGGGGGGGGGGGGGGGGGGGGGGGGGTCTTTTTACAGGGAAGGCACGAGCCACCTCTTTACCACGATGTGACGCATGCGTGCGGGAACTGCCCCACGCATGACCCCCACGTCACGCATGCCCCTCCACGTCGCGCGTTCAACGCGGGTCGTGGGGAGGTGCAGCGAACAGAAAAATTACTGCAGTAAAAATCCGCCCCGCCTGCCCGCGCACCGTTCTGGGCCTAGCCCAACAACACGTCACGCTTATGTGTGGCCCAGGCCCGGGGGCTCCTGTCGGTGTACAAAAGTAGGGGCTCTCCTTTGTACCCCTTTACTTGTGCACGGGCAGTCAGAGCCGCACCCGCGGCCGCACTAAGTAGGGAAGAAGAGGGAAGCCGGAGCACGAGGCAATCAAAACAACGCCAAGACCAGAGACACAAAGAGCAAGGGGGTGAGGTGGACTCCCCCGGCAAGACCCTTGCCGGGGCGGCCTCCGCAGCCCCGGCAAGAGCCTTGCCGGGGCAGCTTGCCCGATGCCAGCACTGTGCGCCACCCTTGAGCCAAGGGTTCCAACGCCATCAACCACATTGGGACCAAGGCTCGGGAGGCACCTCCGTGGTGGCATGCAGATCTTTGTGAAGATCAGAAGCATACAAGATCAGATGAGGACCAGAAGACGACGATCCTCGGCGGGATCCTAGCCAAGGAAATCCACGAGACCCCCGGCAAGATCCTTGCCGGGGACGACCACAATGCCGCGGCAAGACCCTTGCCGGGGCCCCGGCAAGGCCCTTGCCGAAGACGCCTGCGAGGCCACAACCAGGCCCGTGTCTGCCAAGACTCCACCGCCGTTCCCATATAGCTGCCAGCCCAACCAGCTGGGCAGGCACCTGCATGGCAGCGTGCAGCTTCCAGGCCAGCTCAGCAAGCACCTGCGTGGTGGCATGCAGATCTTCGTGAAGACCCTACCACCACGCCATCTCAGCAGCCTGCCAGCCTACATAGCGCTGCACGCGTTGTTGGCCTGGACGCGCGTCGGAGCGAGGCAGAGCGGCGACGGACGGGACGGGCTTCGTTGCCATCCCCGATAAAGCAGCAGGACACCTAAGGGGCGCATTTAATGCGTCTTGTCCCGTAATGACAAGCGATAAGCTTGTGCACTGTACACCTTTCCACCTCCTGTGTGCCACTGTGGCAACCCCTTTTTGTCTATAAAAGGAGGCCCGAGGCGTCCAGGAGGGGGATTCGGATCTTTTGGGCAACACACGCACCGTAGCTAGCTCAAGAGCTCAAGAACACTCAAATACATACACCAAAGCAGGACTAGGGTATTACGCATCTTCGTGGTCCGAACTGGGTAAACGATCCTTGTGCTGACCGCCAGACCTGCTCTTTGCACAACCCCACACCCGCCAACCGTAGAAGGGATCCCAGTGATTCCATAGGTGTCGTTTCCCCGACAAAACTGATCATAAATCCACAATTCATCGGATATCGACAAACACACCGCAAAAGAAGATTACATCGGATAGATCTCCAAGAACATCGAGGAGAACATGGTATTGAGAATCAAAGAGAGAGAAGAAGCCATCTAACTACTAGCTATGGACCCGTAGGTCTGAAGTGCACTACTCACGCTTCATCAGAAGGGCAATAGAGTTGCTGTAGATGCCCTCCGTGATCGAATCCCCCTCTGGCAAGATGCCGGAAAAGGCCCCAAGATGGGATCTCACGGGAACAGAAGTTTGCGGTGGTGGAAAAGTGTTTTCGTGGATGCTTCTGGTGGTTTGGGTATATATGTGAATATATTGGAGGAAGATCTAGGTCAGGGGGGTCACGAGGGGCCCACATGGTAGGGGGCGTGCCCTACCCCACTGGGCGCGCCCTCCACCCTTGTCGCCACCTCATGGCTCTTCTGACTTGAACTCCAAGTCTCCTGGGTGTCATCTGGTCCAAGAAAAATCATCATGAAGTTTTATTCCATTTGGACTCCGTTTAGTATTCCTTTTCTGCGAAGCTCAAAAACAGGGAAAAAACAGAAACTGGCACTGGGCTCTAGGTTAATAGGTTAGTCCCAAAAATAATATAAAATAGCATATTAATGCATATAAAACATCCAAAACAGATAATATAATAGCATGTAACAATAAAAATTTATAGATACGTTGGAGACGTATCAAGCATCCCCAATCTTAATTCCTGCTCGTCCTCGAGTAGGTAAATGATAAAAACAGAATTTTTGATGTGGAATGCTACCTAACATATTTATCCATGTAATTTTCTTCATTGTGGCATGAATGTTCAGATCCATAAGATTCAAAACAAAAGTTTAATACTGACATAAAAACAATAATACTTCAAGCATACTAATAAAGCAATCATGTATTCTCAAAATACTATGGCTAAAGGAAGCTATCCCTACAAAATCATATAGTCTGGCTATGCTTCATCTTCATCACACAAAGTATTCAAATCATGCACAACCCCGGTTTCAGCCAAACAATTGTTTCATACTTTATTATTCTCAAACCTTTTCAACTTTCATGCAATACAAGAGCGTGAGCCATGGACATAGCACTATAGGTGGAATAGAATATGGTGGTTGTGGAGAAGACAAAAAGAAGGAGATAGTCTCACATCAACTAGGCGTATCAACGGGCTATGGAGATGCCCATCAATAGATATCAATGTGAGTGAGTAGGGATTGCCATGCAACGGATGCACTAGAGCTATAAGTTTATGTAAGCTCAAAAAGAAACTAAGTGGGTGTGCATCCAACTCGCTTGCTCACGAAGACCTAGGGCAATTTGAGGAAGCCCATCATTGGAATATACAAGCCAAGTTCTATAATGAAAATTTCCCACTAGTATATGAAATTGACAACATATGAGACTCTCTATCATGAAGATCATGGTGCTACTTTGAATCACAAGTGTGGAAAAAGGATAGTAACATTGCCCCTTCTCTCTTTTCTCTCATATTTTTTGTGGGCTTCTTTGGCCTCTCTTTTTTTGTCCGGAGTCTCATCCCGACTTGTGGGGGAATCAAAGTCTCCATCATCCTTTCCTCACATGGGACAATGCTCTAATAATGATGATCATCACACTTTTATTTACTTACAACTCAAGAGTTAGAACTCGATACTTAGAACAAAATATGACTCTATATGAATGCCTCCGGAGGTGTACCAGGATGTGCAATGACTCAAGAGTGACATGTATGAAAATTGTGAATGGTGGCTTTGCCACAAATACTATGTCAACTACATGATCATGCAAAGCAATATGACAATGATGGAGCGTGTCATAATAAACAGAACGGTGTAAAGTTGCATGGCAATATATCTCGGAATGGCTATGGAAATGCCATAATAGGTAGGTATGGTGGCTGTTTTGAGGAAGGTATATGGTGGGTGTATGGTACCGGCGAAAGTTGCGCGGTACTAGAGAGGCTAGCAATGGTGGAAGGGTGAGAGTGTGTATAATCCATGGACTCGACATTAGTCATAAAGAACTCACATACTTATTGCAAAAATATATTAGTCATCAAAACAAAGTACTACACGCATGCTCCTAGGGGAAGGGTTGGTAGTAGTTAACCATCGCGCGATCCTGACCTCCACACAAAGGATGACAATCAATAAATAAATCATGCTCTGACTTCGTTACATAACGGTTCACCATACGTGCATGCTACGGGAATCACAAACTTTAACACAAGTATTATTACCAATCCACAATTACTCACAAACTCTAATATCACCATCCTCATATCTCAAAACAATCATAAGGAATCAAACTTCTCTTAGTATTCAATGCACTTTATATGAAAGTTTTTATTATATCCCTCTTGGATGCCTATCATATTAGGATTAAATTCATAACCTAAGCAAATTACCATGCTGTTTAGAGAGACTCTCAAAATAATATAAGTGAAGCATGAGAGTTCAACAATTTCTATAAAATAAAGCCACCATCGTGCTCTAAAAATATATAAGTGAAGCACTAGAGCAAAATTGCCTGGCTCAAAAGATATAAGTGAAGCACATAGAGTATTCTAATAAATCACGATTCATGCGTGTCCCTCTCAAAAGGTGTGTACAGCAAGGATGGTTGTGGCAAACTAAAAAGCAAAGACTCATATCATACAAGACGCTCCAAGCAAAACACATATCATGTGGTGAATAAAAATATAGCCTCAAGTAAATTTACCGATGGATTGAAGACGAAAGAGGGGATGCCTTCCGGGGCATCCCCAAGCTTAGGCTCTTGGTTGTTCTTGAATATTACCTTGGGGTGCCTTGGGCATCCCCAAGCTTAGGCTCATGCCACTCCTTATTCCATAGTCCATCAAATCCTTACCCAAAACTTGAAAACTTCACAACACAAAACTCAACAGAAAATCTTATGAGATTTGTTAGTATAAGAAAGCAAATCACCACTTTATGGTACTGTTGTGAACTCATTATTTATTTATATTGGTGTAATATCTAATGTATTCCAGCTTCTCCATGGTTCATACCCCCCGATACTACCCATAGATTCATCAAAATAAGCAAACAACACAAAGAAAACAGAATCTGTCAAAAACAGAACAGTCTGCAGCAATCAGAGAACTTCAAATACTTCTGTAACTCCAAAAATTCAGAAAACTTAGGACAACCTGAGAAATTTGTATATCAATCTTGTGTAAAAAATTCAGATCAAAATCACACTTCTGTGAATTATGAATTTTTTTTGCTGGGCGCAAAAGTTTCTGTTTTTCAGCAAGATCAAATCAACTATCATCGTAAGCCATCCCAAAGGTCTTACTTGGCACAAACACTAATTAAAACACAAAAACACATCTAACCAGAGGCTAGATGAATTATTTATTGAAAAACAGAACCAAAAAAACAAGAACAAAAAAATTGGGTTGCCTCCCAACAAGCGCTATTGTTTAACGCCCTTAGCTAGGCATAAAACATAGATCTAGGTATTGTCATCTTTGGTATGCAATTCCTTGATTGCACACTTATAATCCTTAGGAGATTCTTTGGTTTTATCAATGATCAAACTCCTAGGCAACAAATCAAGAAATTCGCTCGTAGCAATTGGTTCTTTAATAATATCGAAAAGGTTAGAGTGAACACTTATTGTTTTGAGATCTTCGTTACCTTTACTAGAAGATTCACCCTTATTCTTAGGAACATAAACAAACTTTGTAGCCTTAGTGGGAGGTAAATCTTGAGTCGTTTTAATGGAGGAAAAGGCAGAACCCAAGTTGGTAATAATATCTTCTAGTTTGCCAATTCTAGTAGAATCTTGATCTATCTTTTCATTAACTAAGGGTTCCTTTTCCCTAAGATTCTTTAAAGTAACTCCTACCTTAGATCCATATTGAGTAATCTGATTATGAATCTTTTTATCCAAATTTTCAATCAACACTACAGTAGCAATTTGATTCTCAATAATATCAAGCCTTTACATAATATGTTCCAAGGTTAAAGCAGTTCCATTGACAATAAGAGGTGGTGGGCCTAACAAATCTATCATAGCATTATATGAATCAAAAGTATGGCTCCCCAAGAAATTCCCCCCGGTAATGGTATCTAGAACATATCTATTCCAAGGAGTAATGCCCACATAAAAATTGCGAAGGAGAACGGCAGTAGATTGCTTTCGAGTACATCTATTTTGAGCAATGCAAATTATATACCAAGCATCTTTTAAATTTTCTCCCTCCCTTTGCTTAAAATTAAGGACCTCATTATCGGGAGTGCTAACAATGATGGGAGGACTAGCCATGAAAGCAAGACAAGTGATCTAACACATGAGCAAACAAAAAAACAAACGAAAAGACGAACGGAAGAAGGGCGAAGAAAAGGGCGAATCTTTCAAAAATCATTTTAGAAGTGGGGGAGAGGAAAATGAGAGGCAAATGGCGAATAATGTAATGCAAGAGATGAGAGTTTTATGATGGGTACTTGGTATGTCTTGACTTAGCGTAGTTCTCCCCCAGCAACGGCGCTAGAAATTCTTCCTGCTTCTTCTTGAGCTTGCGTTGGTTTTTCCCTTGAAGAAGAAAGGGTGATGCAGCAAAGTAGAGATAAGTATTTCCCTCAGTTTGAGAACCAAGGTATCAATCCAGTAGGAGAAGAATGCACAAATCACCAATACCTGCACAAACAATCAAACACTTGCACCCAACGCGATAAAGGGGTTGTCAATCCCTTCACAGTCACTTGCAAAAGTGAGATCTGATAGAGATAGATAAACAAAAGATAAAATATTTTTGGGTTTTTTGGTTTATAGATCTGAAAGTTAAAGATTGCAAAATAGTAGATCGGAAACTAATATGATGGAAAATAGACCCGGGGGCCATAGGTTTCACTAGAGGCTTCTCTCATGAAGGCAAATAATACGGTGGGTGAACAAATTACTGTCAAGCAATTGATAGAAAAGTGCAAAGTTATGACGATATCCAAGGCAATGATTATGCAATATAGGCATCACGTCCGCATCAAGTAGACCGACTCCTGCCTGCGTCTACTACTATTACTCCACACATCGACCGACTCCTGCGTGCATCTAGAGTATTAAGTTCATAAAGAACAGAGTAACGCATTAAGTAAGATGACAAGATGTAGCAGAATAAACTCAAGCAATATGATTTAACCCCATCCTTTTATCCTCGATGGCAACAATACAATACGTGCCTCGCTACCCCTACTTTGTCACTGGGTGAGGACACCGCAAGATTGAACCCAAAGCTAAGCACCTCTCCCATTGCAAGAAAAACCAATCTAGTTGGCCAAACCAAACCGATAATTCAAAGAGAAATACAAAGATACCAAATCATGCATATAAGAATTCAGAGGAGATTCAAATAATATTCATAGATAAACTGATCATAAATCCACAATTCATCGGATCTCAACAAACACACCGCAAAAGAAGATTACATCGGATAGCACTACAAAAAAAGACACATCCGTGACATTTTGGGCCGAACGAATTTTTTCCTGTCATGCTTATGACACTTCTATGACGATAATTGTGACAAAACCCGGTATCATCATAGATGTGGTGGGCTCCTACTTCTATGACAAAAAATCATGACAGAAAATGGCTTTTCATCCTGGGCGGGCCAGAGACGTAGCTGCATGACATTCTTTGGGCCGTCCATGACGGAAAAAACTATGGTAGAAGCGAGGGCGAGGAAAATATCGGGGAGTTCTCGATTACGGTGGGTGGTCGGGGCCGAGCGATGCACGGAGGTTTGCGTGTTTCTCTCGTACACGTACGCGCGTGTGTGCGAGGCGTTGGGCTCTAACTGAACCCGAGCGAGGCGTTCGCCTACTGAACCCGAGCGATTGCACTGCAGGCTAAATGTTACTGAACCCGAGCGATCCCTTGCTGTTAACTGAACCCGAGTGATTCCTTCGCTACTGCTGATAACTGAAGCCGATCGAACATGCTGCCTCCTTCCCTTGATGAACAGTGAGTGTTGTTGGGGGGTTGGATGAACAGGACCCCGTGGTAGTAGAGTCCGTTACCGCTGGATGAACAGGACCCCGATCGAGGAGGCGTGGGGGTGGATGAACTGGATTGCGTGACATGCTACATCGGCGCCTCTACTTCAACACGTGCCGCTCCTTACTCGGCCACGGTACGTCGCTGCAGAGACACCGATCAACCGCTATCTACGTACACGTTTGTGCCCAGACAGATAACGCTACCTTCGCTTCAACCTGGTGGGTCCCAGCTATCAGGGGGTAAGAAGGTAGTTCCTTCCGTGCGAAGATAAAGCCGGTGGGTCCCAGCTGTCAGGGGGAAACGTTTTTTTGTCGAAATACAGAGGCCCTTCCGGTAGGTCCGAGGTGTCAGGTGGAGGAATCATTATTTTGCACGTAATAAGGAGGCACTTCCTTGCGTGCGGCCATGGACCCAGCTGTCAGCCTCTCCACTTACAGTCCTCTTCTGATGTCTATCGTTCATTGACCGCGTTGACGACGCCGTACCACCCGAGAGCACCAAGGTGGTGGACGACGGCGCGACCTAGGAAGGGAATGACCTGGAGCCGAGGAATACGCAGAAGTGGATGCCCACGTGGAGGGGAGTACGAGGGTTGACTGCTTCAGCTACGGTTTGAGGCTGTCGTCTCTAGAGAATAACAGGGGGTGTGGGTGAGTAGAGGGAAGTCCTGGCCAGTAGTAGTATGGTTGGGCGGTGAGCCCTGCGTGGCAGCACAGCCGGCCATGGGAGGCTGGAGCAGGCGGTACGGCGGGCGCAGGTTTGGGCGGCTGGAGCAACAAGACCAGAGGTTAAAGACGCAGCTTGGCCGTTGGATTAACATTGAACGGTCAGTGCAGCTAGAATCATTTATTGACTAAGTTGACAAAGCCCTGCGTACGCGTTAACTTAGTAGGCCACAAGTCAGCCTACAAATCTGGTGGGTCCCAGCTAGTAGGGGGAATCAATTTTTTTCGCCTAATAAGGTGGCACTTCCTTGCGTGCGAATATCTTTTCTGGTTTTTTTATTTCTTCTTTTTTGAGTTAGAATAAAAAGAAAACAATTTAGGATCTTCGGTACAATCTATATTTTCACGAAAAGGATCATAATAAAGCTGGTGGGCCCCAGCTGTCATGGAGAGGAAACTTTTTATTTCCGCGTAATAAAGGAAGCACTTCCTTGCGTGCGAAGATGTAGCTCGTGGGTCAAACCTGTCAGGGGGAGAAATTATTTGTTTTCGCATAATACGGGGGCACATGCTGCGTGCGGCCATGGGCCATGTGCGTCCCTACTGTCAGCCAATCCACGTACATGCCTCATCTGAGCCCCACCCGATCCAACGGCTAGCTGGCCGCCAGTTACGCCGTGCCTTGTTGTGGGCAAGGCACTGGATCTCTGTCCATGATGGCTGTTGTTTGTTGACAAAGTTGACCACACCGCGCCGAGAGAACCAATGCAGTGAACGATGGCGAGTATTACGAAGGGAACGACCCGGAGCCGGCGAAGACACAGAAGTGGATGCCCA
Source organism: Thinopyrum obtusiflorum (assembly GCA_036873465.1). Lineage (NCBI taxonomy): Eukaryota > Viridiplantae > Streptophyta > Magnoliopsida > Poales > Poaceae > Thinopyrum > Thinopyrum obtusiflorum. The sequence continues at coordinate 23,902 of JAAAWM010011623.1, forward strand.
CGCGGAGGGGAGTACGAGGGTTCACTGGTTCGGCTGCGGTGTGAGGCTGCCATCGCCGGTGAAGAACAGGAGGTGTTGGTGAGTAGAGGAATGGCCTGGACGGCGTTTGGGAGTAGAGTGGGCCGGTGAAGCCAGCGTGGCAGCACAGCCGGCCACAGGAGGCGGTAGCACGCGGTACCGCCAGCGGTGGTTTGGGCGGCTGAAGCAAGAATATCCGAGATTGAAGAAGCACTACAGCCGTTGGATGGACATCCAACGGCCACTGCTGCTAGAATCATGTCTTGACTATAAGTTTACAAAGCCTTCCGTACGCCTTAGTAGGCCCACAAGCCTTCTGTACACTTCACTGACTATAATTCACAAAAAAATAGTAGGCCCACAAGTGAGCATCACATTTGTGGCAGAGAAAATATAGCCCATTTGCGATTTGTAATGGTGTATAGCCCATTTTTGAATTCTAATGGAATTTACTACAACCCATTTACAGTCTGTTAAAATTACAGCCCATTTTCTAGCCAGGACAATGATTAATAATTTAAACCAACCTCTCAAAACAGAATTCAACCAAAAATCCCACATTTTGATGGGATCCGAAAAGAATTTATCCCGAAATTTCGAGTCAGATTAAATATAATTTCAAAATGAATTTTATTAGGTAAAAATCTAAAAAAATACTGCGCGCGCAATATGTAATGAAATGAAATTTTCCAAATTCAAACAATAATATTTTTGAAACTAATTACCTGCTTGGTGCGTTTTTGTATATTTACAGCCCAGTTTTTATAATTACATCCCATTTATTATTTCTTAAAGCCCATTTTCTTGTTAGGCCTAATACGAAAGATTTATGGCCCAGCGGGGCGGAGAATAACAAGTTGACCTGGGTTGGGTATTCCTCATAAAGACCCCCTCTACTTATAAAGAGGGTGATGCAGAGTTTTGTTGTAACAAAGAAACAAGCATCATGTCTGGGTTGGAACAATTTTTGCTCACTTAATGGTAAAAGACAGCAGTTCAATAGCTTCAATTCAACATTTATCCAAAACAGTACCAATACAAGTAGCACAACATCTCAAAGCACACTACAGCATCATGTGGATGAAAGTCGGTACTGACCTTTCTTGACCAAGATTTGAAACAACTCGCGAGGAGGACTTGAAACAAATCCCAACACATATATGAAAATCCGATCTCCTTTTGTGCAGTTCCACCAAAATTAAGCAAAGTCGCCGGTGTGACATTCAAGTTGATCTGCACAAAAACTCTTAAAACAAAAGTGTTTCGCGTAGCGAAGCAAAATGTCGCAATAGCAACAAGTTGAATAGATATCCCTGTTTTAACAGAGGCAAAAAAGGAATCAATTACTGTCCAATAAAGGAGGATGAAACATGCGGCCACAAAAATGGTAATCCCGCCAATCCCTAACAAGTGTTGCAGTTTTGAACTAAGATTCAGTAGTTAATTCTGAGAGTGGCATTGCTTAATTTTACCAGCGGCATTAGATTAACAAAAAGCATAAACAGTTCCAGGGGAGAGTGGGTGCAACAACACCATGTGCTTCCATCTACTTATAAAGGGGGTGATGCAGAGTTTGTTGTAACAAAGCAACAAGCATCGTGTCTGGGTTGGTCCCATTTTTGTTCACTACTTAATGGGAAAATACAGCAATACAATCACTTCAATTCAACATTTATTTAAATGAAATATGTATATGGCAACCGTGTGGCAGATTGCGAAACTGCCACACGCATCCAGCGCCGTCAGTTCCCTCCCGATCTCCTTTGTCGGTGGAAACGACACCTATGGGATCACGGGGAATCCCTTCTACGGTCGGCGGGCGCGGGGCGGTGGAAAGAGCGGGTTTAAGAGATCAACACGGGAAATTTATCCAGGTTCAGGCCTCAAGTGATGCGTAATACCCTACTCCTGCTGGCTTGTGTTTATCTGGTGTTCTTGGACTAGCTACAAAGCGTGCAGGGTCCAAAAAGTCTGAATCATCTCTCAGTACGCCGCGAGCCTCCTTTTATAGTCAAAGGGGCTGCCACAGTGGCACACAGGAGGTGGAAAGTTGTACAGTAGTCGAGTTTATCTCTGGCACCGTAGGACAAAACGCATTAAATGCGCTACTTAGGTGTCCTCTTACTTTATCGGGGATGGCAACAAGGCCCGTCCCGTCCGTCGCTGCTTCGCCTTGCTCTGACACGCGTCCAGGCCAACGAGGCATGCAGCACCATGTAGGCTGGCAGGCTGCTGAGCTGGTGTGGTGGCAGGGTCTTCACGAAGATCTGCATGCCACCACGTAGGTGCTTGACTAGTTGGCTTAGGAGCCACGTACTGCCACGTGGGTACCTGCTTAGTTGGTGGGTCGGTCGCTGAGCTGGGGTGGCGATGGGGCGGCAAGGCCTTGCCATGGTCTTGCTGATATTCCCGGCAAGGGTCTTGCCGGGGCCTTGTGGGCGCCCTCGGCAAGAGTCTTGCCGGGGCCTCGTGGGCATCCTCGGCAAGGAGCCTCGCTGTTGTCTTGTTTTCTGGTTCCTACCTAGGCCTTGCAGGCCCTTTGTCTTCACAAAGATCTGCATGCCACCATGGAGGCGCCTCCTGAGCCTTGGTTCCAATGTGGTTGATGGCGTCGGAACTTTTAGACTCAAGGGTGGCGGTCCCGTTGGTGTTGGGCAAGTTGCCCCGGCAAGGCTCTTGCCGGGGCCGTGAAGGCCGCCCCGGCAAGGGCCTTGCCGGGGGAGTCTCACCTCGCCCCTCTACTCTTCATGCTTCTGGTCTTGACCACGGCTCTGGTAGTCTTGTGACTTTGCTTCCTCTTCTGTCCTGCCAAGCGCGGCTGCGGGTGCGTGGCTGCAACTGCCCGCACACAAGTAAAGGGGTGCAAAAAAGACCCCTACTTTTGTACACCGACAGGAGCCCCCGGTCCTGGGCCACATATAAGCACGGGGCTTTATTGGGCCAGGCCCAGAACGGTGCGTGGGCGCGCACGCGGTGGAGTTTTATCGCAGTAACTCCCCCGCCAGTTGCGCTTCCCGACGACCTGTGTTGAATGCGTGACATGGGGGTCGTGCGTGGGGCGGTTGCAGCACGCATGTGTCACATCGTGGTAAATGGTAAAGAGGCGGCCCACGCCTTCCCCATAAAAAGGAGAGACCGCAGGCGCGCTGCTCATTTACCCCCAGTGCCTTCTCCAATCTCGGAACCGCCGCTCCCTTCTTCCTCCTCAAGCTCTTGCCTTTGCTTGCCACCGCTGCGCCCTCACTGCCCTTAATCCTCCATCCCCTCTCAGTCGCCATGGCGCCCAAGACAAGCAAAGGCAAAGGGGTGGCCAAGGACGTCGGGGAGAAAGAGGCGTCGGAGAGCGAGTTGGCGGTGCTGCGGACGTAGCACGCCTATTTCCCCTCGACGGTCGATGCGGTCCATCTCAGGGACTATTTCAAGCCCCTGTGGGGGAGGAAGACGACGGGGCACCCTGCCACGCACATCGTCCCTGCCGATTTTGCCAAGGCTGGCCCAAATCGGTACCCCTTCTTCGTCGATTACTTTTCTTGCGGGCTCTGCCCCCATTTCTCTGATTTCTTCAATGACATCATGCACACCTACGGTTTTCACCTCCTCGACTTTACGCCGAATGCCGTGGCGTGCATGGCCTTCTTCGCCCATCTCTGCGAGGGCTTTGCCGGAGTGCTCCCCAGCATGGCGCTTTTCCGCCACTACTTCTATCCTCGCATCCAGCCAGGGGATGCCATTTCTGGGTGCATCACCTGGATCCCGAGGACCCAGGAGAACGGCACGTACCCGGAGGGTGCCCAGAAGGAGAGGTGAGACGAGTGGCGGGGCCGGTGGCTCTGGATCAGGGAGGAGGATCCGCAGGAGTTCTGCTGAGTTCGTCAAAGCCCGCCGACCCGCCGCAAGGACTGGAGCGACCTCGACGCCAACGACAAGAAGCTCACGGTCGCCACCACCAGAATCCATCGCCTCACCATGGCCGGGCTCACCCTCGAGATGATTGGGGCCGATTTCATCCGCCGCCGAATCGCCCCGCTGCACAACAAGGGGAGGCCGGCCTGGGACTTCAGGAATGCGGCCGATCTCATGAGGCTCCACCCTGGCCTGAAGCATAACTTCACGGTGCTGGGCCATGCCCATTTTTGCCAAAGGCTCTTCCAGCTCAATGTGGATGACGACGGCTAGGCTGAGAGGACCGGCAGGGCCGCAAAGACCGGCAAGGCCATCCCGCGAAGATCGGCAAGGCTGTCAAGGGGCCCCTGTTTGGGTTGCCGGCGGGAGTGGTTCAGCTGAGCAACAACTCTCGCTGGTCCGCTATCATTGCCATGATACCGGACTTCAACGTGCACGGCCTCGACCCGGCCTGGGGCGAGCCGCCAGCAGAGAAGGTGCAGGAGTTTTTCGACAACTTGTTGAAGGGCTATGTCCGCGATGAGCCACTGCTCATCCGCGACACCACCAAGGAGGAGCTGGACTACATCGCCGCCAGGGCGGCGGAGGCGGCGCTTGCCAAGGAGGTCGGCAGCACCGGCGCCGTGGAGGACGAGGCCGACGTGGCCGCGGAGGAGAAGGAGCTCACCCAGTGGGCGGAGTCTGCCGAGGAGGCCAGCGGCGCCGGCGCCGGGGCCCCCCTTATTGAAGACGCGGGCGACGAGTCGCCCGAAGAGGAAGCCGAAGCGGACGACCCTCCGTCCATGGGGAAGAAGCGTGTCCTGCGGCGGGCCAGCTCCGGCGAGCCGGTCCGGCCCGGCAGGACCGCGCAGCGACAACCGGCTCAGGAGCAGCTCGTGCACCAGACGAGGGCGATGAAGGCCGCGGCAGCGAAGAAGACGGTGAAGGCCGCGGTGGTGAAGAAGACGGCGACTGCCTCCTCCTCGTCCAAGCGGCGCCAGACCCCATCTCCTTCTACCCCTCCCTCAGAGAGCACCCTGGAGGCCGAATTCGAACTCAGATCTTTTAGCCGAAAAGGAAGAGGAAGCCAGTGGAGGGGGAGGTGGAGGACGAGTAAGTATTTCGCCCCCCATCATCTCCTGACCTTACGCCTGTGTTATCCTCCTTTGATTTGATGTTATCTTCATAGGGACACGGAGACGCTAGCCCAGAGGGTGGCGAAGAGGGCCAAGGCCTCGACGGGCGACAAGCCCCTGGTGGGTACTTTGCGTACGCCGGTGTTGGTGGAGAGCAGTCCGGACAGTAGCCCCCGACGCAGCCCCCGTTTCAGCCCCCAGCGTGAGTTCATCACTCACTCCTTCACTGATGAACATTGGGGTGTGAATTCTTGATGCTGACCTTGCCAGGTTTGCAAGAGGAGAATGGCAGTAGGAGGAGCCGCCGAGGGCCACTCCCAACACGCCGCCCCCCTCGACTATGCCGCCTAGAGGGGCGTCCCCAGCAAGGGCTTCCACCACCGAGCCCGCGCATATGGAGGAGGGGGCGAGCTTGGGTGCCGGTGGTTCTACCCCGGCAACGAATGCTGGCGGGGAGGGCACCACTTCTTCCCAGCCTGGTGTGGGTAAGTCGTTTGCTTCCCGTCCCTGTTCTTTCTTCTTCTTTTTGAACCTTGACCTTGGCCCCGTCTCATTCCCCTTCTTGTTATCCAGACCCTTCCTCGGCGGACCGGGAGGATATTGACACCGTCATCGAGGAGGTCGCCAAGGACGCTGAGGCCGAGGCCGACAAGATTGCCGCCGAGGAGGCCACCAAGACTGCCGCTGAGGAGGCCACCAAGGGGCCTGCCGGGGAGGCCGGCAAGGCCGCTGCCGAGGAGGCCGGCAAGGGGCCTGCCGGGGAGGGGGTGGTTAACGACCAACCTTCCTCCTCCGCTGCCCCTGGCTCGGGCAAGTACTTGAAGGTGGGCGACGACCTGTTCGTCCACCTCCCAGGGACGGCGAGCACCAGGGCGCCAACCGAGGGGGAGGTGTTTGACGATGAGGCACTCGCCACCGCCGGGCTTCAGGTTGTTGATGAACCGAGCGCCGGCGGTGGCGGTTCCCATGAGGAGCAGCTTCTTCGGGCCATGAGCGTCAACTTCCAGAAGCTCCAGGCGCTCCACCGTGCCCGCCTAGACAAGGCAAAACCCAGGATGGCGGCGGCGGACAAGGCGGGGGCGGATCTTGAGGAGCGCGTCGTCGAGACGCATGCCTGGTTCTACGAGGCCCACGAAGAACTGAGGGTTGCCCAGGGTTTGCTGGCTGAGCGCAAACAGGAGCTCATCCTGAAGCAGGCTGACGTCGAGAAGGCCCGGGAGGCGGCGAAGGAACAGGCCGCCAAGGACGAGGCTGCTCGGCAACAGCACCAGGCTCTGCTGAACTCCCAGGAGGAGGACCTTGCCGCCCGTGAGGAGGCGCTCGCCGCCACACTCTGTGGCAAGGATGAGGTGGTCGAGAAGCTTGTCGTGCAGCGGACCCAGGAGCTGGAGCAGAGGCATAAGGAGGCACTCAATGCTCAGGCCCTGGTCCATGCCGACAAGGTGAAGAAGCTGGAGCTAGAGTGGGAGGAGCTGAAGAAGGTCGCCTCGAAGCTGACGAAGGAGAGGGACACGGCCTACCGTTCTTTGGCGGATTCCCAGGCCACAGTCTCTGACAAGGCCAAGCTGCTCTCCGAGGCCAACGACTCCATCAACGATCTGAAGTTGAAACTGGACGGCTTGGAGGGGAAGCTTTCGGAGGCCGGGGCTCATGAGGAGACCTTGAACAAGGTCCTGGAGGACGAGAAGCAGCTGCGGAGGAATGATGCCGCCGAACATGAGGAGTACGCGAAGGGCGTAAACCTTTGGATCAGCCGCCTCGTCGACGTTGCCAACAGGATCACCACGAAGCTGGCCGCCATGGGGATGCCGAATGTTAGGTACTCCCAGGAGCCGAACATGAGTCCCAATGCCAGGCTGACTCTGTTCTTCGAGGGCGTCCTGGGAGCCCTGGAGCAGCTCCGTTCCAACCGAGCGACCTCCCTGGCCAACGAGGCCCGGAAGATTTGCCGAGGCGCCCTGACCAAGGTCCTCACCAAGGTGGCGTACTGGAACCCCAACGTCGACTTCGCCGCTGCGCTGGAGAGCTTGCCCAAGGATGTGGACCTCGCGGCACTCGAGGAGCGTATCGAGCCCATCATCAAGCGCGTCGATGGGGTCCGGAGGGTGGAGGGCCAGCGCCGAGACTAGGCGCCCCATTTCCCTTTGCCGTTGCGAGTCCATAACCAAGACGATTTTATCTTAAGTTAGAACCGCAGCAACAATTGATGTAATATAACTCTGCAGTACTTTTTAAAACGATGCATGGTATTTTCCTGTTCGATCTTTCCTGGTATGTACGCCCTACGCTTAGATGGACAGGCTTGCCGGCGCGTAAACCCAAGCCACGATGCTTTGAGGACGGATCCTTAGCGGCCTGCCGGGTGTGCTTGCTACCGGGCAAACCACCTTACCGCTCTCAGCGCGGCCGCTTGAACTGTTGAGCGGAATCGAAACAGGACAATGGCGTTGCCAATAGCGGATAGGCCACCCTGCCGATCTCAACGTGGCCGCTCGAACTGTTGAGCAGACTCGAAACAGGACAAGGGTGTTGCCAATAGCGGGAGGGTCCCATCACGTGCAGATTTTCCATAAAAAGAGCGAGATCTTTCGAGGAAAATAACTTTATAAAAGAAAAGGCAATTACTAAAGGTTTTGCGCGACTTAGCTTTTTGCGGCCATGCAGATGATCGTTGCTGCCACGGACGGCACCAGAGTGCGGCTGATTGATGCCGCCTTCTCTTCTCGGGCCACTGCGACGAGGGAGTCGATAGGTTGGCTCCAAAACCAGATTTTCACAGCTTGTGCCCCCTACCTGGCGCGCCAAAGATGTCGGTGGAAACGACACCTATGGGATCACGGGGAATCCCTTCTACGGTCGGCAGGTGCGGGGCTGTGGAAAGAGCGGGTTTAAGAGATCAACACAGGAAATTTATCCAGGTTCGGGCCGCAAGTGATGCATAATACCCTACTCCTGCTGGCTTGTGTTTATCTGGTGTTCTTGGACTAGCTACAAAGCGTGCAGGGTCCAAAAAGTCCGAATCCTCTCTCAGTATGCCGCGGGCCTCCTTTTATAGTCAAAGGGGCTGCCACAGTGGCACACAGGAGGTGGAAAGTTGTACAGTAGTTGAGTTTATCTCTGGCACCGTAGGACAAAAAACGCATTAAATGCGCTACTTAGGTGTCCTCTTACTTTATCGGGGACGGCAACGAGGCCCGTCCCGTCCGTCGCCGCTTCGCCTTGCTCCGACACGCGTCCAGGCCAACGAGGCATGCAGCGCCATGTAGGCTGGCAGGCTGCTGAGCTGGTGTGGTGGCAGGGTCTTCACGAAGATCTGCATGCCACCACGTAGGTGCTTGACTAGTTAGCTTAGGAGCCACGTACTGCCACGTGGGTACCTGCTTAGTTGGTGGGTCGGCCGCTGAGCTGGGGCGGCGACGGGGTGGCAAGGCCTTGTCGCGGCCTTGCTGATATTCCCAGCAAGGGTCTTGCCGGGGCCTTGTGGGCGCCCTCGGGAAGAGTCTTGCCGGGGCCTCGTGGGCATCCTCGGCAAGGAGCCTCGCTGTTGTCTTGTTTTCTGGTTCCTACCTAGGCCTTGCAGGCCCTTTGTCTTCACAAAGATCTGCATGCCACCATGGAGGCGCCTCCTGAGCCTTGGTTCCAATGTGGTTGATGGCATCGGAACTTTTAGACTCAAGGGTGGCGTTCCCGTTGGTGTTGGGTAAGTTGCCCCGGCAAGGCTCTTGCCGGGGCCGTGAAGGCCGCCCCGGCAAGGGCCTTGCCGGGGGATTCTCACCTCGCCCCTCTGCTCTTCATGCTTCTGGTCTTGAGCACGGCTCTGGTAGTCTTGTGACTTTGCTTCCTCTTCTGTCCCGCCAAGCGCGGCTGCGGGTGCGTGGCTGCGACTGCCCACGCACAAGTAAAGGGGTGCAAAAAGGACCCCTACTTTTGTACACCGACATCCTTCCTTACCCGCACGTCCTCCCCGACCGACCTCCCGATTTCTTTCCTTCCCCGCACGCCTCCCGAACTCCTTCCTTTCCCGCACGTCCTCCCCGACCGACCTCCCCCAATTTTCTTTCCTTTCCCACACGCCCTCCCCGATTTTATCGGGCACACCCGCTCGTACCTTCCTAATTTTCGTAATTGTCAATTATGGCCCCACGCGCCTTCCCGATTTTCGGGCAAAAATAATGCTTGGACTAGGATCTGATCTCTGGTCTGCAGGTAATCAACAAAGGGAGCTAACCACCTCACCTATGACACTCATTGTTGAACAAGCTAAGGGAAATGCTATTTTTGACATGTTTTTGCCTTTAATATGTTAGCACTGAAAAACTTTGATCATTGGGATTAAATTTGTTGAACCCGCCCCCCGGTAATTTCTGTAAATAGGACGATAACATTCACGCCATAGACCTGATAATTTAGATACAAACATCATGGTAACTTTAACCATTGGGGAAGACAAATGTGAAAAGATACCCGATAATTTATGTGTAAATAGATGGTAATATACGCAGCGCACATCTGATAACTGAGGTTGAAACACCATGGTAACTTTGACCGTAGGGATTTTTTTTTGAAAAGATACTCCGGTATCTTCTGTGTAAATAGCACGGTAGTATACCTCCCTCCCCTGGCATTTTTATGTGTAAATAGCATGAAAACATATGCACTGCGATAACTAAACACCATGATAAGTTTTTGACCCGTGGGGGGGAATTTGCTGAAACATACCCCTGATAAATTTTGTGTAAATAGCATGACATTTTAAGCACTACGGGCTTGATAGGTTACCTAGAATCACCATGATAACTTTTTTCCCGGGAAAAAGTTGTTCAAAACATCCCCAATAATTTTTGTGTAAATAACATGATAATATAAGCACCGCATAACCGATAACTTGCAATATAAACATGATGGTAACTTTTTTACCAAAGGAAAATAAGTTGTTAAAAACATACACTCTCCTCGCGCGTGGGCCTCTTGGATGAACACAACACATGGCGTGCCACGGGAAAGTCACATAACATTTAGTGTCATGAGGGGCACACGTGCTATAGGCGTGATAAGTTACGCAAAAACATCGTGGTAATTTTTGACCTATGGAAAAAGCTACCGAAACAGACCCGGGTTTTTAGGTGCAAGTACCATGATAATATACGAACTGTAGACCCGGTAACTCATGTACAATCCCCCATGGTAACTTTGACTGGGGGGTTGATGTACATATACCCTGATAACTTATGTGTAAGTACCACGGTATTTTACACATCGAAGAGCTTATAACTTGTGTACAAAACACAGTGGTAACTTTGAAGGGTTGTAGTTTTTGAAGCATAGTACCTGGTACGTTCTATGTAAATAGCACGGTAAGTTATGCAACACAGGCCTGATAACTTGCATACGAATACCATGGTAACTTTGTCCTGAGGAGAAATCATGTGGTAGACGTCAAGAAGTGGCAGTTTTCTCGGGGGTAGGCGCGCAAGATGTGCGGGAGAAGCAGGTTTCTCGGGCGAGCCTGCGGGGTCGTTTGGGAGGAGGCAAGATCAAAGGACGAGGGATCATGTGGTACTTTAAAATGAAAGAAGTACAGGTGTGGCAGTTTTGCTTATATGGCACACGTGTGCCAAATATCACAGTCCTTATTTAAAATAGTACCAATACAAGTATCACAGCATCTTAAAGCACACTGCACAATCATGTGGATGAAGGCCTGTACTGACCTTTCATGAGACGAACAAGATCAAATACGAATCTACCAACACGAATAGGAAATCCAATCTTGTTTTGTGCAGTTGCACTGAAATCAAGCAAAGTTGTTGGTGTGACATTTAAGTTCGCTATAGCAACAAGTTGAATAGATATCCCTGTTTTAATAGAGGCAAAAAAGGAAACAATTACTGGCCAATAAAGGAGGATGAAACAAACGGCGACAAAAAGAGGCATCTAACTTATCTTGATGGAAAACAAAGTAGGACAGTAGCATTCCTAAAACGGTTGCATTGATTCATATTAACATAGACATTCTCTTAAAACAACATTCGTTAAAAATGTAATTTACTTTTAACAGTGGCATTGCTTCAATTTTCCAGCGGCATTCTTACATTAACAACAGCAAAATAGTTGTATGGGACATGGGACATGCCAGCACCATGTGCCTCCACACGTATAAATGGGTGATGCAGAGTATGTTGCCAAGCAGCATATCTGCGTTGGTCCCATATTTGTTCTCTTTGAACCTTTTTCCTATGTGAGGGCAGCAAATCTAGTCCTGCACAAACTACCCGACCCCCCAGTTTCTTTCCTTTTTCAACAAAGAGATTGGTTCCTTACAGATGTGCGTACTGGGTTACCCCCTTTTTCCCTTTTCGACCAACAAAGCGGCCGGATAGCCAGTCTATACTACTTTCCCTCCCTCCTTTCCTCATTGAACCACGTCCTAGATTCATGCTCCACCCCACCGCACCCTTCTTTCCTCTTTGAACCAAGACCTAGATTCAACTACAGAATCGAAATAGATTGCATGCAGCTAGAGCAATGACGGTTTCAAGGAAACTTATACCTTAGGGTCGTCGGGATGTGGCTAGGCGTGCGGCGGGAGGCCGGATCTACCCACACTACGTACGGCAGCGAGGAAGAAGGGGTCGGTGGCCCTCCCGCATAGGCGCTAGGTGAAAGAGAACAGCGCAGCCGGCAGTGGATTGCCTCCCTCGCCGAAGGCGATAGAGTGAACGCTGCACCTCCTCCACTTCCCGGTGCGACAGGATCCTGACGGCTCCTTCACCAGCTGTGAGGGGGGGAGAGAGACAGAGGCCAACGTAGTCTTTTTTAGATCTGGTGAAGAGGGTGAGAGACTGTGAATATAGCAAACCCTAGCAAAGGAACGCTGAGCCTCCAGCGTGTATATATATATGTAGTGCGGCGAGAGTGTGGAGAGTGCAAACCCTAGCAAACAAGCGCTGAGGCTCCAACTTATATAGTACTACATATATAGTATGGACTGAGCTCCGGTTCCTTAACTGCACCTGCCTTTGGCTGTATGACAGGTGGGCCAGCCACATGTTGGGCCCACCTGCCATACACCCAAAGGCAGGTGCACTAAGTCAATGAAGCTGCGTCCATATAGTACTTGTGTATACTACTAATATATAGTGGAGTGGTTTTCTTATTCTCTCCATAACAATCGTTTTAAATTGTGTAAGTACGAAACAAAACTCTTTATTTAACGTACCAGTGAAGAAAACTACTACTTTCGATGAACTAACGATCCACGCGTCCTGGTCGCACTTCCTGTCCTTCACGTGCGGTACACTACCCTCCCTTAAGTGAACAACCACACATGCGCCAAATTATCGGAAACGTGTGAGAGTGTGTACAAATAACAAATTTTAAAGTCAATTATCGAAAAGGTTTGAGAGTATGTACAGTTTGCCCTCTCTCAATAATTATGGTTTGTTGTGTTCGGCCTAAACTTGGTCAAACTTTACAAAGTTTGACTTCAGTCATATCTAATATGCAGAGTAAATAAAAATGGAGGGCTACTACGTCCATCCGGATTTTTAGTCCACACCATTTTTTTAATCAAAGTCTGACCACATATTTAGTTAATAGCTGGACAAATAAAATTATAGGGGAGCTGAAGACAAAGTTGTGAGAAGGCTTAGAAATCAATACAAAACTTATGCTCTTATTACCAATGTCGATCCTTCTTCGAGGAAACATTTGGTTCATAGCCAATTGTGTGATAAAATTGCACCAACGTGAAAGACGACTGTGTCTACAACGCAACCAAGGTGAACTGATGAAGGATATCATATTTGTGGGTAACAAGCAAAGAGCACTGATGGAAGACGTCTTGTTTTTCATTGAAAATCGATCAGCTTCACCAGCCGATGCAACCATGAGGCGCAACCATGAGCATCGATAGGTCATCGTGGTGATGCATCATCCATTTGGCATCAAGTTTGGGTGAGGCACCTATGAAGTTCGACAAATCCTCACTGTGGTCTGTTTCTTCTCAGTAATCAAGCTCGAGGAAGGAAGAACCACATGGCATAGGACAGTGAGGCGGAACAACAATGGCCATCCAATTTTGTGCAGTTCCACTAAAATTGAGGAAGACATGCCCGGGTATGGAGATACGCATCGCTGTTTGCAAAAATATACAAAAGGGATATAGTGTTGTTACTTTGTTTTGGGAGCGGTACAAGATTAACAGCGACATCTCAATTGTCAATAAGAATTAATGAAAAGTACACCAACAAACAGAAGCATCATGATTATCTTGATGGGAACTAAACCAGGATACCCGAGAAAAAAAGCATTTCTTCATTTAACCAGTGATAGTATTAGATTGGCAGCAGCAATAGGAGCATATGGACAATGACCTCACAACCACCATGTACTTTTTGTCGAAACAACATGTATACCTCCACCGAGGCAAAAACCAGGACAACTTTTCGAGTGGCATTTCCTCTATAATAGTAGGTGATGTTGGACCAGCCGACGAACCCTAGCTACTGTACATGGGGAGCTGGGGAGTAGTCGCATAGAAGAAAACCAGCATGTAGCGACCTGGGGAGCTGGACCAGTACAAGAAGTTATACCTCAGGTGGGCGAGATGTCGCTTAGGCGGGCGGGCGGGATCTGCCCACACGACGGCAGCGAACAAGGGCGCGGAGGACCTTCGTCCGCGCCAGCGCCAGCTCCGAGAGGACGGTGCGCATCGGCTTCCTCCATCGCCGATGGTGACAACATCAACGCTGCACCTCCTCACCTCCCGCAGTGGACGGGATTCGGCCGGACCTGTGACCACCGGTGAGGAGAGAGATAGAGTGGACACAGTCATCTTGTTTTGATATGGAGAGGGTGAGAGAGCGAGACGCGAGAAACCCTATCGAACAAGAGGCTATATATACAATGGAGTAAAAAAATCTCTCCATAGCAGTGGTTTTAAATAGAATACGCGCGTTCCCGAAAAAAAGAAACGAAAACTGGCAGACAATTTTTTTAACGTACCAAGAAAGAAAACTTGATCAAAAACACACCCCCGCTTCTAGGCCGTGAGAGTCGTGGCGCACACACGCATAGACATAGACATGCATATCCGTGTTTACGTTAAATTCCATCTCCATATCCAATCATATTTGTCCAACTGGCACATTATTTACGTTCTTAATTATATACGCAGCAATATTAAGGTACATCATCTCTTGTTTGCAGGCATCCGGACCGCTGCCACGCTCGCTCCTGACCAACCCGAACCCTCTTCATCACCCGCGCGTGCTTCCCGCCTGAAACGGTTAGTGCCACATTCATGCCCAGCCAGAGCGGACGCGACCTCTCACAGGCATCGGCATTGAAGCGGCGCGCCGGCCGAGAGAGCATCGCCCGCGCCACTTCCTGGTGCATGTGACTGCTCTGCGTTCAAAGGTCGCAATAGCCGGGCACAACATGCATGTAAAAAGTTCTTGGGAGTCCGTGCTACAGCTAGCTGTCCTCCCCCAACTCGTCAATCTCTTCCAGTAGTGCTAGTACTCCATGGCGCGATCCATCGACAAGCAGGCGGGAAAGTTATCGTAAACTCGGTTTGCGGTGAGTGGCATGCCGAGCGACCGTGTGGGGTGGAGCCACGGAGGAGGGTGAGACACGAACGTGACAGACGTGATTTAAATGTTGGTTTTGCTCGATGGCACGATCCAACGAAACGAAACATTGGTTTCTCTCTGTTTCCATTTTTTTCTCCGAAAAAACGGAAACTCTCCGCTCCATTTTCATTCCTACTCCAAGGTTTCGCCGTTACAACATTCCATCAAATACAAAAAAAACTAACACGCATGCTGATGCATCTCAATGACTCACAGATGATAGCCAATATTTACTTCACAACTAAAGACAAAAGTTGTGAGAGTGTGTACAAAATAAAAACTACTGATGGGGTCACTACGACTTAAACCCTAAACCCTAAACATGATTTAATTTCCTGGCTAGGTAGAACCTGTCGAAGGAAAGACAGCTGGCACCCTCGGATCATACGATGCTTTTGTGCAGTTCCACTAAAATCGAGCTGAGCATCCCTGATGGCAAAGATATTGAAGAAGTGTGATTAGAGTAATAGTACTGGCACTAGTTCATGAGACATAAACTCATCACAAATAGAAGCCGATAGAAATAGAGAAAGATCGACATGGAGATGGAGCTACGTGGGGAGCTGCGGTAGTGGAGCAAGCCGGCTCCAAAAGGAAGATGTACCTGGTGTCGGTGTCAAAACCGGCGGATCTCGGGTAGGGGGTCCCGAACTGTGCGTCTAGGATCGATGGTAACAGGAGACGGGGGACACGATGTTTACCCAGGTTCGGGCCCTCTCTATGGAGGTAATACCCTACTTCCTGCTTGATTGATCTTGATGAATATGAGTATTACAAGAGTTGATCTACCACGAGATCGTAATGGCTAAACCCTAGAAGTCTAGCCTGTATGACTATGGCAATGTATCTGTCCGGACTACTCTCTCCGGTTTATATAGACACCGGAGAGATCTAGGGTTACATGGAGTCGGTTACATAAGAAGGAATCTTCATAGTTGATCGCCTAGCTTGCCTTCCACGCCAAGGAGAATCCAATCCGGACACGGGTATGGTCTTCGACCTTCATGTCTTCACAGCCCATCAGTCCGGCCCAATGGATAACAGGCCGGACGCCCGAGGACCCCTTAGTCTAGGACTCCCTCAGTAGCCCCTGAACGTGGCTTCAATGACGAGGAGTCCGGCGCGCAGATTGTCTTCGGCATTGCAAGGCGGGTTCCCTTTTTCCGAACTCCAAGATAGTCTTCGGATGCGATGATTGTATCCGGACATGTCACACACACCATACACAACCGCAGAGAGAATGTATTTTTACACGAGTTCCATCCGCTGACAACTTTTTGCAGCACGACATTACATCAGACCGGTCGCAATTCCAGACCATTTTTGTGTTCGACGCCCCACGCCCTGAGACGCGGTTGTCATTGGCACGTCTTGTCAAAGCAGAGATCGTGTCCCCTTATTGCAGGATTCTCATCAATGCGGGTATGGGTAATCCAACCGTGCCGTTTATATGGTACTTGGGAATAGGCAAATCTTAAGGTGAATGAGGAGGAGGCGCTTGATATTCTGGGCCTTTATAAGGGGATAAGGATTCCCTCTTCCTCTCTCACGCCTTCTCTTGGTCTCCGCCTCTCCAATCTTGAGCTCCAGCGCCCAGGTTCTTATCTCCTTTCCACTTAAGCAACCATGTCCGGATCCGGAGGTCAGGGCAAGTGGATGGTCTCCTCCGTCAAGGAGGAGGACATTACCGAGCTTCGGGCGGCCGGATATTTGGCGAAGGAGATCGCCCAGCGTCTGCCGGCTGGGGGGGG
This sequence comes from Thinopyrum obtusiflorum, assembly GCA_036873465.1. Classification (NCBI taxonomy): domain Eukaryota; kingdom Viridiplantae; phylum Streptophyta; class Magnoliopsida; order Poales; family Poaceae; genus Thinopyrum; species Thinopyrum obtusiflorum. Next base: position 40,324 of record JAAAWM010011623.1, read on the forward strand.
GGGGGGGGGGGGGGGGGGGGGGGGGGGGGGGGGGGGGGGGGGGGGGGGGGGGGGGGGGGGGGGGGGGGGGGGGGGGGGGGGGGGGGGGGGGGGGGGGGGGGGGGGGGGGGGGGGGGGGGGGGGGGGGGGGGGGGGGGGGGGGGGGGGGGGGGGGGGGGGGGGGGGGGGGGGGGGGGGGGGGGGGGGGGGGGGGGGGGGGGGGGGGGGGGGGGGGGGGGGGGGGGGGGGGGGGGGGGGGGGGGGGGGGGGGGGGGGGGGGGGGGGGGGGGGGGGGGGGGGGGGGGGGGGGGGGGGGGGGGGGGGGGGGGGGGGGGGGGGGGGGGGGGGGGGGGGGGGGGGGGGGGGGGGGGGGGGGGGGGGGGGGGGGGGGGGGGGGGGGGGGGGGGGGGGGGGGGGGGGGGGGGGGGGGGGGGGGGGGGGGGGGGGGGGGGGGGGGGGGGGGGGGGGGGGGGGGGGGGGGGGGGGGGGGGGGGGGGGGGGGGGGGGGGGGGGGGGGGGGGGGGGGGGGGGGGGGGGGGGGGGGGGGGGGGGGGGGGGGGGGGGGGGGGGGGGGGGGGGGGGGGGGGGGGGGGGGGGGGGGGGGGGGGGGGGGGGGGGGGGGGGGGGGGGGGGGGGGGGGTCCAGCAGCAAGCCGCCCGAAGAAAGCTCAAGGCCCGGGTCAAGGAGGTCCAGCAGGAGCTCCAGGATGCGATGAAAAAATGCGAGGCCTTGGAGCATGATGCCGCCATACAAGGCGCCGGAGAAGAAGGCCAAGAAGAAGGCCAAGGGGGCCAAGAGTGGCCCCCGTCGCAAGGGTACTTCGGACGTGACGTCCGAAGACAATGAAGCTCATTCCTCTGTCCCGGAGGACAATGACGAGGAAGAGGAGGAGGCGGAAAACAACCCTCCCCCTGAGGAGAGGAAGAAGAAGAGGGCGGCTTTGGCGCATCTGGAGGCGGAAACGCCCAAGAAGGTGAAGGGCGTCCCAGCGGTCCACACCGCGTGGGACGTTGACAGCAGTCCGGAACGACGCCCCCGCACTAAGCCCCCGGCCACATCGTAAGTGACATGGCTCGCTCGTGTGCACATCCGGCCCTTTCTCTCCATTATCTTGACATAGTTAACTGTACTATTGCAGTCCAGCCCGCGACCTTATCCAACGATCCTCGTCTGGAGGTTCGTTGGCTCCGTCGGAGATGGCGAGCATGTCGCCACCGCCTGCTTATTCCCCCGGGGCCAGGGATGACACCGAAGTGTTGTCCCGGAGGGCCACTCCGAACCGGGGAGGAGCCCAGGACGCTGTCCGGGAGGCGCCACAAGGCGAGACCTCCACTGCCGGACACATGGGGGAGCCGATCCCCATGGAGACTGGCAAAGAGGGCCGGATCCAGTTCGGCCCTCAGCCGAATATGATTCCGGAGACCCATATGGCTCCGGAGTCAGGTGAGCAGCCCCCTTTGAAGGAGGGAGGTGCGCCGCTTCCCCTGGTGGCCCCTGTCCATCCAGGGGCGCAGGATAACCTGATGGAGGCGCTACGAGGCGCCTCCATCGTGGACGAGCACCGTGTCCTTATGGGTGCGATGATCGAGAAGGTTCAGTCCACCAAGAGTGGACTGAATGAAGCCTGCAGCAACCTGTTAATAGGTTTTGAGGTAAGTGACGTAGAAAGAGAAAAACCCCAAGTAGTCAGTAGCCCCTGAGACACTGTCCGGTACTCGGCGAGAAGAACCGGACAGAGGATCAATCCTTTGTTATAGGAGACTAACTTAATATGTATCAATAAGCAGGCATCACTTTTGGCCGCAACCTCGCATGCTGCCGAGGTCTCTGAACTGAAGCAGAGGCTGGAGCGGACCGAGAACAAGCTCGGCGAGGTTAAGATTCGGCTTCAGGAGAAGCAAGGTGAATGACGACTTGCTATGTGTTCGGAAAGAACAAGCGCTGTATATTGACCGTAGTGTCGTAATATGTGCAGGAGCTGTGACCGAGGTCAAGGCCCTAAAAAAGGCCCTGGGTGAAGCTGAGGAGAAGGCTGTCCAGCAGCAAGCCGCCCGAAGAAAGCTCAAGGCCCGGGTCAAGGAGGTCCAGCAGGAGCTCCAGGATGCGATGAAAAAATGCGAGGCCTTGGAGCATGATGCATCAGTTCAAGGGACCAAACTCACCAAGGCTCGTCAGAGCGCGGAGACCGCACGGAATGAGGCCCAGGCCGCCCTCCAGGAGATCCAGGAGGCCAAGAAAATCACGGCGGGTAAGGCATTTAAGATGCAAAGCAAGTATGCGGAGAAGCAGTACCTTTTACTAACCCGGGTTCGGAGTTCCCCAGGGGCTTTTGCGGATCTACCACGCAGCGTATCAGACGCTGTGGAGTTCTACCAAGCCGAAGGAGGGGGTTCTACGGAGAAGCTAGTCTGGTCGCAATATGCGACACCAGAGCATCCCGTGTCCTTCACCGATCAGCTGAAACAGCTGGTGGAGCTGCACAGGGTGGCCGAACTAGCCATGAAGGATTTGATGATCCGACTGTGGCCAGCCGAAGCTATGCCCGGCAGCTACTTCAGACTCGTGAGGTGGCTAGTGGAAGCCTGTCTGCAGCTGGACACCGTCAAGCGATCAGCCTGCATCGAAGGTGCCCGTATGGCCTTCGCCCGTTGCAAGATGTGGTGGGCGAAGATGAACGCTGTCGACGTGGCCAGAGGGCCGCCCGAGGGCAAGGAGCACCGCACACCCGAGCGATATTTTGCGGATGTCCTAGAAGGGTCTTGACTTGCAGCAGCGCAATGCGGGCAGGACATTATTTTTGAATGAATACATTCGTGTGGTCCTTTGCCTTGTATTATGGAAACAAAGCCTGTTTTGGGGGGGGGGGGGGGGGGGGGGGGGGGGGGGGGGGGGGGGGGGGGGGGGGGGGGGGGGGGGGGGGGGGGGGGGGGGGGGGGGGGGGGGGGGGGGGGGGGGGGGGGGGGGGGGGGGGGGGGGGGGGGGGGGGGGGGGGGGGGGGGGGGGGGGGGGGGGGGGGGGGGGGGGGGGGGGGGGGGGGGGGGGGGGGGGGGGGGGGGGGGGGGGGGGGGGGGGGGGGGGGGGGGGGGGGGGGGGGGGGGGGGGGGGGGGGGGGGGGGGGGGGGGGGGGGGGGGGGGGGGGTAGGGTAGCAAGCACAGGAGCCGGGCAACCCAACTATTGACCAAAGACATGATTCGGAGCCAATGCATATAATGCTAAATTCGGGGTGCCGAACTTATGTATAGAGAAAGTGTTCGGGCTTTGTTGCCGTGTTGTGGGGCGATAAGGAACCCCTGGCAAGCATGAAACGTACCAAAGTGTACGGATGCAACCGATAAGCAGATCAAAATAAAATGAAGTAAGAAGCGAAAACCACAGAAACTGGGCCGCAAACCATTTTCATATAACTGGATGAATACGTCCATGCGTATCTTGTACAAATAGTGCGATAAGCATCTGGGCTATTTAACATGCCGGGATCAAGAGGGCGCAGCGTGCGGGTCCTGAGAAATAAGTAGAAATACCGTCAAGAAGAACTTATAGAGGTTACCCTACACACCTATGCTGCTTGCCTCGTTTGTATGCCGATCCTTCAAAAGGACTGGTGGTCAGGCCCGCGGGAAAAGGAACCTGAAAAAAAAGAAAAAAAAGGTGAAAGTATGTGTGTCCGAGATCGGTCTAGCCGAACTGTAGATCCCGGGTTAGCTTGTGCCTTCGTCGATGTCCATGGAATTTTGAGTGCGTAATTATGTACGCGTGGCACGAATGCCACTACTTCATCGGGACTGGGACGGAGGCCGAATTGCTAATCGAGCTCTTGACGAGCCGCGCTGTCCTGTTGAAGTGTAGTCTGGAACCTCTTAATGATGTCCAGGGGCTCGACAGCCGTATTATGGTGCTGCTTGAGAAGGCCGCTCTGTACCTCTGCTGCTAGGGCGGCGGTGTGCTCCTCTGTTCGGAGGGAGCGTTCTGTATTGCCATTGACTGTTATGATGCCGCGTGGACCGGGCATCTTGAGCTTGAGATAAGCATAGTGTGGCACTGCGTTGAATCTAGCAAACGCAGTTCGTCCGAGCAGTGCATGGTAGCCGCTGCGGAAGGGGACGATATCGAAGATTAGTTCTTCGCTTCGGAAGTTATCCGGGGAACCGAATACCACCTCCAGTGTGATTGAGCCTGTACAACGGGCCTCTACGCCTGGTATGACTCCTTTAAAGGTAGTCTTGGTGGGCTTGATTCGTGAGGGATTAATGCCCATTTTACGTACTGTGTCCTGATAGAGCAGGTTGAGGCTGCTACCACCGTCCATTAGGGCTCGTGTCAGGTGAAATCCGTCGATGATCGGGTCGAGGACCAATGCGGCCGAACCGCCATGACGGATACTAGTTGGATGATCTCGACGATCAAAGGTGATCGGGAATGACGACCATGGATTGAATTTGGGGGCGACTGGCTCCACCGCGTAGACGTCCCTGAGTGCACGCTTGCGCTCCCTTTTGGGAATGTGTGTAACGTATATCATGTTCACCATTTTGACTTGGGGGGAAATTTCTTCTGCCCCCCAGTGTTCGCTGCCAGGGCTCTTCGTCCTCGTCCTCACTTTGTGATCCCTTTTCTTTGTTTTCGGCATTTAACTTGCCAGCCTATTTGAAAACCCAACAGTCTCTGTTGGAGTGATTGGCTTGTTTGTCTGGGGTGCCGTGTATCTGGCACGGACGGTGGAGTATGCGGTCCAGGCTAGAAGGTCCTTCATTGTTTCTTTTGTAGGGCTTCTTCCGTTGGCCGGACTTGGAGCCACTGAATCCGGCGTTAACTGTGGTGTCATCGGTGTTGTCGCCATTGCTTCGGCATTTGTGTCTATTGCGCCGGAGCTTGCTGGTGCTGTTCTTGGCCTTGGAGGGGCCTGCTTCGCTGGCTGTGTTCTTGCTATGAGCCAGCCAGCTGTCCTCACCCACGCAAAAGCGGGTCATGAGTGCCGTAAGGGCTGCCATAGATTTTGGCTTTTCTTGGCCGAGGTGGCGTGCTAGCCATTCGTCACGGATGCTGTGTTTGAAGGCAGCTAGGGCCTCGGCATCCGAACAGTCAACGATCTGGTTCTTTTTGGTTAGGAACCTAGTCCAGAATTTTCTGGCTGATTCTCCAGGTTGTTGAACTAGGTGGCTTAAGTCATCGGCATCTGGTGGCCGGACATAAGTTCCTTGGAAGTTATCAAGGAAAGCCTCTTCCAAGTCCTCCCAGCTGCCGATGGAATTCTCAGGCAGACTATTTAGCCAGTGTCGAGCTGGTCCTTTAAGCTTTAATGGGAGGTATTTGATAGCGTGGAGGTCATCTCCTCGGGCCATGTGGATGTGTAGAATGAAATCTTCGATCCACACAGCGGGATCGGTTGTTCCGTCGTATGATTCAATATTGACAGGCTTGAACCCCTCGGGGAATTCGTGATCCAGCACCTCGTCTGTGAAGCAGAGAGGGTGTGCGGCGCCTCTATAGCGGGCCGAGTCACGGCGCACCTCCGATGAAGTCCGCCTGCGGTTATCGGCCCGGGTGTGATTAAGTTTGTCACGTCCGAATAGGTAGCTGTCATCCCGAGTAGGGAAGCGTCCTCGCGACCCGTAGATTGATCTGGTGTGTCCTGCTCTACTGTCCAATTCCTGCCGAAGGTCGTATGTATGGTCTCGAGCTGTTCTGTCCCTGTTTTTGTGAGGCGGTGGGGCGGGCTGTTGTTCGGCCTGAGTTGCCGTTTTATCCCGACCGCGAGGTGGTCGGTCCGCCGCACTATCCCGACCACGTGGTGGTCGGTCCGCATTGCGCGAGGGAGGTATGGGATCTGGTGCCTCCTCATCAAACTGAGGTAGCAGTCTGTGTTTTGGGTAACTCTTGGCTGGGCGCTTGAGGCCGTATTCTTCGGCTGCCAGGACATTGGTCCATCTATCGATGAGTAGGTCTTGATCTGCTTGGAGCTGCTGCTGCTTTTTCTTTAGGTTTCTTGCAGTAGCTATGAGCTGGCGCTTAAAGCGCTCCTGCTCGAGGGGTGCCTCGGGCACGATGAAGTCCTCATTGCCAAGGCTCTCATCATCCTCGGAGGGTGGACGATAACTATCATCATCCGGGTCATTGGGCGTGGCCTGTTTATCAGGGTTATCTTGCCCGTTGTCATGTTCCTCCTGTTCGGATGCAGCCCCGACAAGGTCTTCATTGTTTTCGGCGTCGCCCAAAGTACTATTTTCTCCGGTGCCAGTGTTGCCATCTTTTGAGCGACAAGGCTTAGAGCGGCGTTTGGGGCGCCGGCGCTTGGACTGCGTCTCAGAGGGTTTATTCGCATCTGGCTCTTCTTTGTCGTCGCCAGATCCTTTAGGTGTATCAACCGTGTACACGTCGTACGAAGAGGTGGCCGTCCAATGTCCAGTGAATGGTGGGTCTTGGCCTTGCTCCATGTTGGCATCGTCGTCCATACCGTCGATGTCTTTGGAGCCATAGTCAAGCACGTCGGTTAAGTCATCGACAGTGCCTATGAAGTGGGTGGCGGGTGGGAAGCAAAATTCCTCGTCATCCGCCTCTAGCTCGAACCGAACATAGTTCGGCTGTGAGTCCTTCTCCAAGGACAAATTCTTTAAAGAGTTTAGCACGTCACCCAAAGGTGAATGCTGGAAGATGTCTGTGACGCTAAATTCGAAAATCGATAACCGATCCAGCTCGGTGTCCGCAGGCATACCTGGTTCGGAACTTATAGCCGGAGACGAGTTCGGAGTTCCATTGTCGCAAATATTGCGGGATGTCGAGTCCGTGTGTGGCTCCAACGCCGTAGACTCTGTGGCCTCGGATGGCATGATCTGCTTCGGTTCTAAGGCCGTTGCAGCAATAGGAACCATCTCCTGGATGTGATCCGATGACAGATTTAAGTCATGTTCATCGAGGCGAGGGGGAGCGATCGCTGCGGCCTCAAACCCATTGAAGATCAAGTCTCCACGGGTATCCGCGACGTAGTTCAAGCTTCCAAATCTGACCTGGTGGCCAGGGGCGTAGCTGTCGATCTGCTCCAAATGGCCAAGCGAGTTGGCCCGCAGTACGAAACCGCCGAACACAAAAATCTGTCCGGGGAGGAAGGTTCCTCCTTGGACAGCGTCATTATCGACGATTGAAGGGGCCATCGAACCTTTCGTCAACGGCACAGTGGAACTCTCAATGAAAGCACCAATGTCGGTGTCAAAACCGGTGGATCTCGGGTAGGGGGTCCCGAACTGTGCGTCTAGGATCGATGGTAACAGGAGACGGGGGACACGATGTTTACCCAGGTTTGGGCCCTCTCTATGGAGGTAATACCCTACTTCCTGCTTGATTGATCTTGATGAATATGAGTATTACAAGAGTTGATCTACCACGAGATCGTAATGGCTAAACCCTAGAAGTCTAGCCTGTATGACTATGGTAATGTGTGTCCATCCGGACTACTCTCTCCGGTTTATATAGACACCGGAGAGATCTAGGGTTACATGGAGTTGGTTACATAAGAAGGAATCTTCATAGTTGATCGCCTAGCTTGCCTTCCACGCAAAGGAGAATCCAATCCAGACACGGGTATGGTCTTCGGCCTTCATGTCTTCACAGCCCATCAGTCCGGCCCAATGGATAACAGGCCGGACGCCCGAGGACCCCTTAGTCCAGGACTCCCTCACCTGGGACGTCGGGCTGTAGCTAGAAGGGCGGTTGGGAGGTGGCATCGGCCCATACCGTAGGGACCCCCGATTGGGATGCTCTGACTGTGGGTTTTCTCCCTCGCCGATGTCGACCGCGTCTACACAGAACATCGTTCCCTTCCCCCAGCGCGGGATCAGGCCAGATCTGTGACCAGCGGTGTGGCCACCATCGTTCTATGCTTGTGAAGAGAGCAACCCAAGCAAGCAGGCTTGTAGCTTAGGCTCCTGCTAGTGTATATATAGTGGTTTTCTTTTTCTCTCCATATCAACCATTTTATATTGCGTACGTGTCATTGAAGAGTGAAATGATGGTTGCTTCTTCCGACTAACTTACTGTGTGATTTGACTGCTCCTTAGTGGCCCGTACATGTACTCCCCCTACGTGTATGACCATTCCTGAGTCTCATTTGTACTTATCTCTATTTTCTTGCATGACACGTAGACAGGATGCGCATAGAGGAATTTTGTTACTGCACGTTGTTACATAGTACTACTAGTACCTACTCCCTCCTTCCGGTTAACTACTGGTACTCCCTCTGTCCTGGCTTATTGGTCCCGTTTGTACTCAATTCATGGGCTCGTTTTCCTCAAGAAATTGTCTTTACCAACGTATTAATATCGGGAATGCATGCGTGAACAACGAATGATTAAACCTTGCATGCAACGTTTTGACAAAGCATTGACTTATGAACATGTGAATGTGAGGGACTACAACCTCGTGCATGCATGCAACAGTCACACGTACACATGGATGCAAAAACGTGCATGATGCCCTAATGCATGCATGTCCGAGCACACGACGGAACACACACGGTCACGCTCAAGAGCTCAACCTACACGTGCATGCACACACATACTCAGCCAGGGTGAGCTGGTGACCATATAAAATCGGAAAATGTATATATTGAGCGCAATGAGCGTATTATGAAGTCCACCGACCGTATTTTTACAAATATACAGTGACAGACAGTGTATTTATCTCGTTTGAAATTAAGCCATATTAACCGGAAAGGAGGCAGTATGGACTAGCATTACTTTGTTGTGTCCCATCAACTTGCCGAACGAGGAGAAGCTTGCAGGACGGGAGAAGCTTGCGCGCGGTTACTCGCAGGACAAGGAGAAACTTTTGACTAATGCAAGCTCTCCCTCGCTCAGGTGGTGGGCGTGCAACAGTTAATTCGCTGTTAGATTGCCAGAAGCATACACTGTACTAGTACCATTATTGTTCGACTTCCCGAAGAGGCGAACAGCCAAGCGCAAAGTTTACTAGTACTAGTACTACTACTATAGAGGTAGTACTACTACTAGGAACTGGATGGAGGAGCATCTGCACTTTTATTTTATTTGAAATGTGATAAAGCAATCTTCAACACATTTGGTTCTCTTCGAGTTCTCACATGTGATAATGGAAGTTGATTGCATGGAACACTCGCCATGATTCTCGCTTAATTCTGGCTCATATCCTGTTACAAATAGGAGCACTCGGTAATATTTTCTCTTTTTTTTGTTATTCAGCATGTAAACAGGTCAGCAAACCTTGCGGCGCATCTTTGTGCGAACCGTGATTGCTGCACTTTGAATGTGACCGAGAGCTGGCTTGATGAAACACCTCACTTCCTTCTTCTTTTTTTGCGGGGTACCTCCCTTCCTAGTGACCAGTCTCTTGGTTGGTCATCCTAAGAATGCTTATATATGAATAAATCTCTCTCATTTACCCGCAAAAAAGATTAAGCCATATTAACCGGAAAGGAGGGAGTATGGACAAGCACTACTTTTTGGTGTGTCTCGTCAACTCGCAGAACAAGGAGAAGCTTGCAGGACAAGGTGAAGCTCGCTTACGCCCACTCTGTCTAACTCAAGCCTGGTGGCTCGCAGGACGAGGAGAAGCTTTTGACTAATGCAACCTACTCTCGCCCAGGCGGTGGACATGCAGTAGTTCATTCGGTGTCAGATTTCCAGAGGCATACACTATAGTACCATCATTGTTTGACTTCACGAAGAGGCGAAGAGCCAAGCACAAGGTTTAGTAGTACGAGTAGTACTACTACTAGAACCGCATGGTGGAGCGTCTGTACTCTTATCTTATTTTAATCTCTGATAAAGTACACATTTTCTCGGGAGAAGTGCGGAAAACGGCAGCCCAATAGTAGTATTAAAAACATCGAACATGTAATGATGATATCGATCAACCATGCTCGAATATATATTGGCCTCTGTACGAGCCCGTCTGTGTGTTCTCGCTCCTCGTCTCTCTCAAGGAACGGCGGGTTGGCCATTTTGCCGTCAATTGAGATCGGTTTGCTCACACTCCGGTCCCACATGTCAGTGATATGCCAAGAGGAAGTGCGTTGACTGACTGGCCATACGCGTACTTGGTTTTGCACCTTCATACTACTCCTGCCTCCGTCACAGTTTACAGGGTGCACTTCATTCTGATGCATTTCTCTCCATGTATTTCCACCACCAGAGAGACTTTAGACGCGTTTGGTTTAATGCTCAATTAATTAGGGCGTGGTAACCGCAATCAAGTCCACAATTTTCTCTCGATGTACTACGTGTGTACGTGGAGTGGAGTAAGTGCATGCATGTGTGTACCCGGGGTGGAAGCACTGCATGCATGTGTGTACGCATTATTTCCTCTGGTAATAGACGCCGTGCTATAACTACCAATGCTATTTTTCAGGCCGATCGCTAGTCGCCTTGGACCCAGAGATTGTTTTTTTTGAAGCGCGCTCTATAAACAGTGACGAAGGGAGTAGTATGAGCGGATTCAAAGAAGAGCGTATTGATGGTTGCTTCTTCCAAGCAACTTACAGTGGGAAAGGTGGGGCTTATGATTTGACTGCTCATTACTCACTATTAGTGCGGCGCAACGACCGGGCTGAGTCTCCCATGCGGTTGTGCACTACTCCCTCCGTTCTTAAATATACTACGGAGTATTTGTCTTTCTAGAGATTTCAACGAGTGACTACATACGAAGCAAAATGAGTGAATCTACACTCTAAAATATGTCCATTTGAAATTTGTAAGACAAATATTAAGGAACGAAGGAAGTATAATTTTGTGCATGGCACATGGACCCGGATGCTGAAGAGGCTTCTGGCAATGCTATCAAGCTTCCAACATTTGTTTACATAATTGACGTACTATACAAATAATTTTCCAGCAACATGAAATTGTACAATGCTCTAAGCTTTCAGCTTTTGTTTCGTGTGTCTTGCCATCCATGCTCTTTCGGAAATAATAAAAAACTAACTTCCTTGCTAATGCATCTCAATGATTAGCAGATCAGAGCTAATATTTACATCACAACTGAAGACAAAGTTGTGAGAAGGTGTTAAATTAAAATTGATCCATGCTTTCATTGGCAGCAACTTCCCCCCAGCTCTGTCTAAATCAACAAGGCATGTTGGGAAAAAAGTAGCTATCTGGAGCATGCAACATTCCGATCATTTTGTGTAGTTCCACTAAAATAGAGCTGAGCGTCCCTGTTCCCAAGATATTAAGTGTGATTACAATAATAGAGGATTGTTGATGAAACAATAAACACACAAATAGAAGCCGGTCACCTTTGCAGTCTCTCTTAAGACTAACTAGTTGGAGAAGATTAAGCAAATAGTTGGAGAAGATTAGGCTCGGAGTTGGATGAGGAGGATAGAGCAAAACCAATCTCCCTTTGTGCAGTCACACTGAAATGTAGAGACGTTGCCCGTGTGACATTTTAGTACAACTGCACAAAACACTCTTAAGAAAAAACTGATTTGTGCAGTTCACCAAAAGGTCGTAATAGCAACAAGGTGAAATGGATAGCTCTGTTTGCAAAAAAGAGGTAGAAAGGAAACAATTACTGGCCAATAATAGTTGATGACACATACGACGACAAAAAAGAAGCATATTCCTTGTCCTAAGGGAAGATAACAACACGGTTGTGTTTGTCTAAAACGGTGTGAGGATGAGATTGCAATATGGAAAGTACGCCGGACGAGCTACGTTTTGGGCAAAGAACTATGGAAGATCCACATGCAAGATTGTCCACATGCAGCGACGTGGGAAAACGGGCAGTGGAGCAAGGCCAGAGGGGATACCCGGGGGTCGTCGGGATGTAACTAGGAGAGAGGCGGCGGGCGGGATCTGCCCATACTGCGGCAGCGAGCAGGTGGCGTAGGCCCTATCGCGCCGGAGCTTGGTCAGAGAGAACAGCGGGTACCGTAGATCGGGACGTGCTGCCTCGGTGCCGTCGAACGGAGAAACGATGCACATCCTCCCTTTCCGCCAGCGGACGCGATGCGGCCGGATCAGTGACCAACGGTGAGAGAGAGAGAGAGGCCACCGCCACCTTGTGTTAGATACTCTGAAGAGAGACAAACCCCGGCAGGCAGGCTCCATTGTATATAGTGGAGCGGACTACCTTTTTCTCCATAAAAATCGTTTTATATTCTGTGTATGTGCCATTGAGCGATATAACTTTATTTAAAAATAACACGCCAACGCATCAAGTCGAACTTTGTTTCATGCACGCATGGTACACGACCTCCGTAGGTAAACAACCGCTACACGCGCTCAAATTAGCACGTGGGCTACCATTTCGTACACAAATGAGCTCCACCGTGTACCCACGCAGGTGTGGCTGGGCACGAAGCGTGAGTACGTGCACCTATTCTCTTCGTGTACGTACACGACCTACGTGGGGTTGTGTGATACAAACATAGAGAGATATAGTGTGTCGGTTCGTGAGTTTTTTTTGGGGGGGGGGGGGGGTTGAGAAATAGACAAGCATATGTGTGGATGATATTTCAATCAAAAAATGTAACATATGCAATGTGTGTGAAATAGAATCCTGGATATATGATATATATAGAGGGGGCGATCCACGAGAAGAGAGTGGAGGTATCATCGGCTTGAGGTATCCATAGAATTGAAGAGAGGGATGATGATGTGTGTGTGTGTGTGTGTGTGTGTGTGTGTGCGCGCGCGCGCGACCGATAAAGAGTGCCATCGAATTTGTGTGTGCCCACGTCAAAGATATAGGGTGGCTGGCCTACTGGAACATGAGAGGGGACAGGTGCAGTTTGTCTCTGTGGCATGGATACCTACCTATAGCGCTCGACTATCGGTGTGTGGTGGGGGGGGGGGGGGGGGGGGGGGGGGGGGGGGGGACCTAATTAACAATAGAGGTACAATGGTTGGTATGTGTGTGGAGGAGGAGAGAGACCTACCTTATGTATTGAGGGAGATCGATCGGCATCCATGCATATGTGTAGTAGAGGAATAAGGTTGGGAGAGAGACAGAGCTAGAGTGTCGGAGGGGTTGGTGGTGGAGTTGCTTCTAACAAATGGTGGGAGAGGCTTGCCAGACAAACGGAGGGCACGCCTGCAATATCAATAAGAGAGGGGATGGCTGCCTGTCTGTGCACATGCATGTGAGAGACAGGTCAGGAGGCATGCACGAATGATGAGGGAGGGACGATATGGCTGTGGTAATCAGACGTAACTACATAGGAAGATCAATCGTCCTTTGTCAGAGAAAGGAGAGACATAACTTGTGAGGTACGTCGATCGATGGGTGGGGGAAAATAGTTAAACTCGACCTAGGTATATGTAGGGAGATCGATCGGTATACATGCATGTATGTGTTAGAAGAAAATAAGGCCTGGGGAGAAGCATAGAGAGAGAGGGATGCAGCTAGGAGGTGGTGCGAGAGGCATACTATATCGAGGGGGAAGGAGTGTGTGAGTACGAGATCGATGAAAAGAGGGGTGGGAGTAGGGCATGAACGGTGAGAAGAGAAGAGGGAAAGCTTGTGTTTGTGGTAGGCACACCTGGCTAGAGAGGCATATCGATCTATGTGTGTCGTAAAGAAGGAGCTGGGGGGGCCTACACACACCGTGAGTGAACGACCTAAAGTGAAAAGACTAACTTGCGCGATGGAGCTAGAGAATGCTGAGGGAGGGTGAGAGGGATGTGGGCGTGTGCATGCACAAGAGAAAGTTAGCACTAGCTACAAAGATAAGAGGATTGTGTGGGTGTAAAAGACGAATAGAGATCATAATTCATTATAAAAAGTGAATTCGAATATTTGAAGAATTTATCATAGTGTTTTAAACCGACGCATGCGTTAATATATATAACGGTGATACACATGGTGTGGTTATGAACATGTTATACTACATATAATATATTTTATCTCTACTCTTATAAAAAACAGAGTTGTTGATGATGGTGTGCCTGCCATCCTGCAATATAGGCCGTCCAATTTATATATGACGGATAGGAAGGAAACTATGGCAATTTTGAAAAAAGATACCCACACCCCTCTCCACATTTGCAAATAAGGCCTCCCCTCGATAATCTTGATGTTCCGTGGAACGCATGGGCATCTTGGTAGTACTACATATAATATATAGAACATTGATTATAATTTGGGATAATGTGTGGCTTTTGCAGCTCAGGGCTAAATACTTGTCATAATGTAGGGGGCGGGGCACTATACTTTGTGTGATAAACACGGTGTACGTATGGAACATGGTTTAGATTATGAATATCTAGTTAGTACATCAAATGTACTATTATTTGGAATCAACATCAAGTGTATTCAAAAAATTGAATTCGAGTTCATATAGTACACATAGTTCATATCTATCTCTATAGTAATCATGTGGTGTGTTGTTAAGGTAATACACGAATTATGGTTGAAGTTGGCAACAATCATGATTGTAGATTCTTATTCAAATAGAGAAACGAATTCAAATTTAGTTCGAATTGCAGCGGTAGTATGGACATTTGGAATGCACTAAAATGTTGGTATGAGTAGGTTACATGCATTATACAGCCAGCGAAAAAATTTAATTGGACATAACATGGATTCATAGCTTTGAATAGCATTTGTATAGTAAAATGGGACAAGACTCTCTCTTTGTGTGGTGTGAATAGTTTTATTTTTTTTGTTTTTTCGTTGAGGGAAGTGCGAATTGATTTGGTACGTACAAGTACAATATTACACGTTAGGCTTGTCCCTAAAATTCAACCCGCGCCTTGTTATATCCCGAAAATTCAGATATCGTGCTCCCAAAACTCGCGCCTTCACAACCCGCGCCTTGCTATCCCGAAATTACAACGCACACGAAAACTCCCTCCAGCTGCCAAATCCTGACACGCGAAATCCCCCTTCTAACCCTGAGCCGAAAGGACCGCTAGTTCAAATCGGTGGGGGTACTTTTGTAACACACCCTACATTTTGGACAAGCGCGTCCCTAAGTCATGGTTCCCCCCCTCCCATCGCCTCCTTTTTGCCATTCGAAATCCCAGGCCGCCATAACCTCTCCGCTCCAGTCGTGAATCCCCACTATCCTCCGTCCGCCACCTCACCGCTGCCTAGCCGGAGCCTCTTCCCCGACGACGTCATCCACCGCAACAGCTCGACGTCCCTCATCCACCTCCCCGGATGAGGATCCGTCGTCCATCTCATCGTCCCGCCGGTTCAGCCGCTCCGTCCTCCACCTCCAAGGAGCTGCTCCGACGATCGCCTCGTCTATCGCGGCTGCTCCATCCCCACAGTGCCGCCTTAACCTGCTCCACCGGAACCGCAGGATCCTCACCGACTCCTCGGATGAAGCCGAGGCCTACTCAGCGCCACCAAAGAGGTTGTACACTCATCGCATCGCACCTTCTCCTTAACTCGACCTCCCGGCGCCGACGGTGCTCCATCCCGCACCCCCATGGCACGGCTACCTCGAAGCCGGCGCCGTGGGTGACATCTCCACGGCGGCTCTCCCCCAGTGCGAGGCCCCTTTGGCGGTGGCGTCCATACCAGCTGGATCTGCTGCTGCTGCTTCGGCTCTCGCTCGCTCGCGCTGCTGCTACTCTCCCCCTCGCTCGTGCTGCTGCTCTGCTCCGATTTAGCTACACTTCAGTCAACTGAATCGACTTTTGGGTCAGTCGGTTTTCAGGGGTTATGGGGCTCACCGGAGTTAAGGAAGAACCACCCGCAGCGGGGAGGGGGGCTCGCCGGAGATGTACCCCACTATCTATCTTAGGGTTTAGGGTGGGGGCGGTGGTAGCCGGCGGTGGGGGCGCGGTGGTGGGGCGGTGGCGTGGGAATCACCGGAGAAAATGCTCGGCGCGGGGGGGGGGGCTAGAGGGCTAGCCGGGGTGGCGGTGGACCAGCGGTGGGGAGTGGTTTCGGGGCGGCGGGAGCCGGCGGCGAGGCCGGTGGTGGCTGGCGGCTCAGGGGGTGCAGGTTGAAGATGAACCGCAGGCCCTCCCTAAACTACATGTGAAGTGCCTCTCTGCTACCATTGAAGTCCCCAGTAAATTTCAGTTTCGACAGTTAAGTTCAGAGTCAACAGTTTTTACCTCGTCTGTTGTAGTCCGGTGGTTTTTGGTGATGTAAATTTTACATCTACCAATTTTTGGTAATGTATTTTACATCATCTATTGGAGATGCTATTAGAATCCCACTTGAGATTAATGATGTTTGCCTTGTGCTACTTCAGCCTCGACATCTTACGCCGGAGCTGCTCCAATGACAGAACTATTCATCACAACAGAGCAGTGCCCTGGACGCCGTCTACAGATTCCTCAGATCTTCCTCCACACCTCCGACAGCCACCTGTGCCTCAACTTCTTCAGCGACCAACCCAATGATGCTGAGGTCAACACGGCTATGGCAAAGAGGTTGTACACTTGTCGCATCACTTATTACTCTACATTCATGTCGATCCATTAGGGCTATTTTGGTTCAACGGAAAAACATAGCAATAGGAAATTTTCCTATGGCACTCTACTATTCAATTATTCATGCATTTTGTTGAAAGGAATGGAGCAAAACATCCACCTGGACCTACTTTTCAAAATCCTATGCATGAAAACAAGACCAAGTGCATTAGTGGCAGAATAACATTCTAACTGTACATGCTTTCATATGGTTTCACTTTATTTTGGCCATGTTTCTTTGCATTCCTCTGCTCTTCCAATTCCTGTGAACCAAACACCCAAGTTGACAGAAATCCTGTGTTCACAAATGCTCTATTTCCCATGTGATTCCTATCCTATTCCGGTGTTTTTCCTATCCCTGCGTTTTTAGAATCATGCAAGCCAAATGAGCCCTTACAGAATTACTTCAGTTACAGGTAGGTGTCGAAGAAAATTTTGTGTGGTTTGTCCTGCTCCTGCCGCGATGTCGTCCACCTCACCTGAGCTGCTCCATCGACAGAAGCATCCACCAAACCAGACATCACGACTCCTGACCGTCTTTCACCGCCTCAGATCTCCTTCCCTGCCGCCGGCACCCACTGCAACCGCATCAGCATCATCGACTCAGCAGATGAACCTGAGGAGTACACGGGTCCACAAGATAGGTCGCACTCTTTTGTTTCTGCTTATGTTATGCATTGCTTAATATTACCTGCTACTTTATCATCCTGTTCACCTCTTAGACTCCAAGTCAGGTCCAAATTAATGTTCAAACTTGAGTTCTAAATTAGTTGTGGGTCACATATCGAGGCAGCAATGAATAGTATCTCTGTCTAATATCTGGTTCACTTAGGGTATGCCTATGTTGTTCATCTTGGGTGGGAAACAAATAGTAAAGCAATCATCATCTATTTTTTTATTAAATTAAAGCAATCATCAGCCTGCTATCATTATTTTTTGGATCCATCCACTAGTTGTTACCATCACTCTAGATTTCTGCATGCTCTCCTTACATAATCTCACTATATTTTTTTTGTATGCATGTCAGATATTGTACACAGTCATGCTGAACATGTAGAGAAAAAGAGAAGAGTTTTGCGCGGCAATACAATGTCATGCAGACATCGCTCCATGGTGGGTTCAATGGCAAACCCTCCCCCCCTCTCCAGATTGTAATCCAGAGGAAGATATCTGTTCTGAGGCGGATTCAGACACAACTGACCACTCCTATTTACCCCCAAGGTGTTTGCTCTAACTTGGCATGATGATGTTAGTCATATCATGCATATGTTGCCTTGCAGTGCCTACTTTCGACATCATATATGTCATCTGCTTAGTTTAGACATGCTCTGTAATGCCACATGTTTAGTTTCAATATCATATATGGGAATTATGCAGTCTCATGTCTTTTAGCCAGCCATAATATATGTGAAATGTGCAATGCCATCCTGTTTAACCAGGCATCATATATTTGAATGATATCTTGCCCATCCTTTTCTTCATTACATTTCCATTTGTCGACAATGTTTGTACATTAAACTACTCTTCCTGTGAATCAACCATTTGAGTGGGTGATGGAAAAATCTGGAGTGAAAACAAAGGCCTTCAGAGCAGACAATGCTACCTGTCGAAGCAGATCTCTTGCGGGGTCCCGATAGCTCCTCGGAGATGGATTCAGAGATAGATGACCAGTCCTATTCCCCCACCGAGGTGTATGCTCTAACTTGCCATGGTTATACTGCTCATATCATGCATATGATGTCTTGCATTGCATAGTTTAGACATCATATACACAATATTCAACACCATGTTCTTAGTCCAGACATCATATATGCGAATGCCCTCTGCTTAGCATATAAATCACATATGTGAATTAAATCATGCGATCCTGATTACTTAGATAACATGTA
The DNA here is from genome assembly GCA_036873465.1 of Thinopyrum obtusiflorum. Taxonomy (NCBI): domain Eukaryota; kingdom Viridiplantae; phylum Streptophyta; class Magnoliopsida; order Poales; family Poaceae; genus Thinopyrum; species Thinopyrum obtusiflorum. The sequence continues at coordinate 58,596 of JAAAWM010011623.1, forward strand.
TGTGAATTATGTCATGCGATCCTGTTTAGTTAGTCATCATATCTTTGAATTATGTTATGCTATGCTATCCAGTTTATATAGACATCATATATGTGAAATTATGTCATGTTATCCGTTTTAGTTAAACAATATACATGTCAACTATTTCATGCCCTCTTTTTTCCACACTATCTATTGCATCTGCCTCTCATACAATGTCTGTACATTCAACTATGTTTCTTGTTTATCAGCCATTTGAATTGGAGCGGGTGATGGGAGTATCTAGCGGAGTAAAAACATGGTCTTCAAATAAAGTAGTGCTACCTCTTGGTGGAGATAGCACCCCGGTTGTACATGCATGAGAACCAGCCCTACCACACATAACCCAGACTCTCGCAGATTGTACCCCTACGGCAATGGACAGAGAACCAGCTTCACCCAATCTAACCCCAACCCCAGCAGATAGTAACCTAGTTCCTATTGACACAACACCATCTCCACCACAGAGCTCCCAAACAAGAGCAGTTAGTAAGGCAGCTCCAGTGCCCAAAGCGCCAGTACTACCATGGCGAACCCCAACTCCACCAGTTAGTACACCTATTCCTGTGGAGGAAGCACAACCAGCCATTCGTAGTTTAGAATCTATCACATTTGATGTTGTTAAATCCTATGTGCGTATCTTCCCATCATGGAAATATTATACTGACGATGAAGGAAAATGCCAGTTGCAGGTGTTTGTCCAGGAGTTATATGTAAGTAATGTTATTCATGGCAATTACTTTGCTTTGTCCCATACATTCTACCTCCATGATGGTTATAATACAGCAAATTTTCCCATTTTTCTCCTTAGAGAAGGACCGATTTGGAAACTTAGGATGAGGTAACCTATGCTAATACCTCTGCTATCTTCAAGTATGCTTGGTGGCAGTATCGGAATTACCTGAAGAAAACGTACTTCACTGGCAAAGAAACTCATCAAATTCCCTTACGTCCTCCTGAGACACATTTACTGGACGATGACTGGGAACGCCTTGTTCTGTACTGGTCCCGAACCAAGAATGTGGTAAGGTCTATGAGCTCATTTTTTTGAAGTACTATATGCTTGCATCTTACTGTACTCTGTTCATGTAGAACAAGTGCTTAAACCTGAAGAACAACCGTTCTCATTTAAGATTCCATTGCTATCGTGCATACTGCTTTGCTCTTGTATCACTGTATTTACTCATACAAACTTATTTTTAAATTGAACGATCCAATTGAAACTCCAATGGCACAACTGGTATGTTTACGCATGTTTCTTTAACAGGTTTGCTCTTATAAATAGCTCTGTTGATTTCAATTTCAATTGTGTATATAGTTGACTTCTCATATCATGCACATTACTAGCATCACAACAGAGCCAATAGTGTTGTTGTACATGTAGACCCGTGGTACCCATCTGAAATCTTGTTGTGCCGTGTAGTTTCCCACGCTTTGTATTCTTTCAATGCTGCTTTCTCTTGAACTGATATGATTTGAACCGTGTCTCTATTTTGATTTGGCAAGACAATGCAGTGACCATAGGACATAGATATATGTTTGTTTGATGCTTTTATAATGTACTACTTGGCAATAGAAGACTTGGTAGTTTAATCTTGTCCACCTTATTAATGAACTGGTTCACCGAAATGAGTTTCATATACTAGTACATGCTAAACCTGTTATGTGTCTGCTTGTTTCTTCTTTTAGAATGCTGACAGAATATTGGGGAAGAGTGCCTTATTAAGCAATGGTAAAGGAAGTAATGCAGATAAGGTTTAGGATAGTGAGACATCCTTGTTGGTCTCCAACAAAGCTGATAAAATAGCTAAGGAAAACTATCTTGAAGACAGTGAGACAACCCCAAAGTCCTGTCTTGGTTTACTATTCAAGTTACTAGCCACTACCGCTTGCACAAGCTATTCAAACTCACTGTCTGAATCAGTTCGGTTTCTTGAGTCTCAACTACAAGCTGAAAGACATCGATCAGTTGTGCTGCGATAAGAAGCGGAAGGATTGCGGAAGTCCCTGGAGCATTCAGATGCATACTTTCTGGTGCAACAGCAAGCGTTGGAGGATTTTAGCGCCAAACAGGGCAAAGCTAATAAGCTTGCTAAGGTTATTGCCAGCATGGTGGATACCCAGGATAACGTTTCTTGAGCTCTTCTGAAGTTGTTTTTGTTATGGACTTGTTTTGCTGCAGCGTTTATTTGCACTGGTGGCCAATATTGACGGCCAGTGTATGTAATATGTTGCTTTGTTCCCTATATTTGCACTGGTGGCGAACTTTGATGCCCAGTGGACGTAATATGTGTAATAGCTGTAATAGCTAGCGTTAGTTGCTTGCTTATTTATTTCCTTATTATCTTGTTTAGTTGTTTGCTTGTAGTCACTGCAGTTCTTTTTCCGCGTTTTTCTAGTGGCCACAATAACCTATTTTTGGTAACTAGGCCACAATAACCATGGCAACACACGGACTGTTGTAACCATGGGCCTCCTGCGGGCCGTAGGATCCATGGGCCTTCTACGGGCCGTAGGATCCATGGGCCTTCTACGGGTCGTAGGATCCATGGACTTTCTACGGGCCGTATGATCCATGGGCCTTCTACGGGCCGTAGGATCCATTGGTCTTCTACGGGCCGTAGGATCCATGGGCCTTCTACGGGGCGTATAATCATTTCGCCAAACATGGGCCGTACTATTTGTGGACCATAACGGGCCGTTAATAGGCCGTATTTGATAACGCTATGAAAATAGCCCAACGGGTGAACGGGCCACAAACGGGCCGAATGTAACCACATCCTTAATTTGGCCCACAAACGGAGTAGGCTAGTAACAGACTGTAACTAACCGAATTCTAGAAATGAGCCCAAGAATAAATGGGCCCTTAGAAGGCCGAAAGTTAACACGGGCTGGAAGCGGCCGACGGAATAATGGGTCATTAATGGGTATAAAGCGATACACTGTTCATTATGGGCCAGTTTCATCTCGGGCCTTTAATGGGCCCAGAGTTACAAATGGCCTCATATGGGCCGAAAGACATCATGGGCCATACATGGGTCGGAAGTTACAACGGGATGGAATCATATTGGACGGTGTCAGTGTCAAAACCGGCAGATCTCGGGTAGGGGGTCCCAAGCTGTGTGTCATGGATCGATGGGTAACAGGAGACAGGGGACACGATGTTTACCCAGGTTCGGGCCCTCTCTATCGAGGTAATACCCTACTTCCTGCTTGATTGATCTTGATGAATATAGGGTTACAAGAGTTGATCTACCTCGAGATCATATGTTGTGGTCTAAGATCTAAGGGTATGATGAGTAATGTCATAATGATCTAGCCTGGCCTCGGTTTATATAACACACCAGAGGCCTAGGGTCTAGGGGAGTCCTTGTCTTGGGCGCCAAGCCTTGTGGAGTCCTTCTTGTATGCGGCATGGGCTGTCCGAACTGGCCCATGAGTGAACTGCCATGGGGGTCCTTGGCCCGATCCAGCTGGTCGGGAGATGACGTGGTGAGTACCCCCTAGTCCAGGACACCGTCAGTAGCCCCCTGAACCGGTCTTCAAGTTGGGGACGCTCCTCGATTCTTCCAAACTATTCTTCATCTTCGGTCGTCGGTCTTGAAAACTGGTTCAACAAATCTTCGATCTTGAGGATCGCCAAAGTGCATCCGAAGAGTTTACACGTCGGGTATCCGAGGAGCCCCTTTAAGTTTCTGGCCTTTATCAATGCCTTGTTATTTTTATGCCACACCTCGGGTATGAAGTTGTTCCCGGGCGGCAGTGTCCTCTTGCGTCCGAGCTCCAACGCCGGATTGCATTCGAGGTATCTTTCGCAGCCGAGCACCAACACCGGACTACTTCTGAGCTCCAACGCCGGAATGTATCCGAGCTCCACCACCGGACTATGTCCGAAGAGTATTGTTACAGCCGAGCTCCAACGCCAAACTGCATTTGAGCTCTAGCGCCGGACTATATCTGAGCTCCAACGCCGGACTATGTCCAAGCCCCAACGCCGTATTGTATCCGAGGTGTCATAGATCACCTTGGTTCAAAAAAAGTTGAAGGAGTTTGGCCGAGCTTAATGCCGGAAATGCCCTCTATGGAGCCAGCCCCTGGCGCCCGAGCTTTATGCCGAACTGCTTCCTAGGTGGTGCACCACCCCGACTGCAGGTCGATTTTTTGTCAATATTTTTGATTGTGTAATTTAGCAGGTTGATTCGCAAAATTGTCCCGAGGATCAACTCCTAGCTCGGCAGAATACTTCGGGACACAAAGAGCGGTGTGCAAAGTCCTCGAGACTCAGGTTGGGTGCGGCCGACCAATCTGAGGATCATAATCTCCTCAAAAACTATATTGCACTTTAAATTTTCTGCATTAGATTGCCAATGGAGTAGCCCCCGAGCCACTGGTCGGGTGGCAACACCAGATCAGGGGATCGATGTACCCCTTTAATATTTGTAAATTATAAGCACGAAGCCCAGTAGCCCCCGAGCCTTAATGTGGGCAGGGGTGGCCGAATTAAGGATCGATATCCAGAGTAAAATCACAAATCATGTGTAATGATTCTATGTATCCAAGTACTCTACATCATTAATGCTTGGATCCGCATTGTACAAAACTTTGTTAACCGACCATCGGCTTCAACCTCCTCGGCCAGCAGTCGAGGAGTGTTTGTCCTACTTTATAAAGCCTTTATGAGGGCAAAGATTGACGGCAAACAAGGCAATACGGCCATACAGTTTTATAAACAAAGGTACGCAGAGAGATATGTTATATTACTTTTTAACATAAGAAACATCTTCCAAAGAAAATAGTCCCGCTATCGGTTGGGGGGGGGGGGGGGGGGGGGGGGGGGGGGGGGGGGGGGGGGGGGGGGGGGGGGGGGGGGGGGGGGGGGGGGGGGGGGGGGGGGGGGGGGGGGGGGGGGGGGGGGGGGGGGGGGGGGGGGGGGGGGGGGGGGGGGGGGGGGGGGGGGGGGGGGGGGGGGGGGGGGGGGGGGGGGGGGGGGGGGGGGGGGGGGGGGGGGGGGGGGGGGGGGGGGGGGGGGGGGGGGGGGGGGGGGGGGGGGGGGGGGGGGGGGGGGGGGGGGGGGGGGGGGGGGGGGGGGGGGGGGGGGGGGGGGGGGGGGGGGGGGGGGGGGGGGGGGGGGGGGGGGGGGGGGGGGGGGGGGGGGGGGGGGGGGGGGGGGGGGGGGGGGGGGGGGGGGGGGGGGGGGGGGGGGGGGGGGGGGGGGGGGGGGGGGGGGGGGGGGGGGGGGGGGGGGGGGGGGGGGGGGGGGGGGGGGGGGGGGGGGGGGGGGGGGGGGGGGGGGGGGGGGGGGGGGGGGGGGGGGGGGGGGGGGGGGGGGGGGGGGGGGGGGGGGGGGGGGGGGGGGGGGGGGGGGGGGGGGGGGGGGGGGGGGGGGGGGGGGGGGGGGGGGGGGGGGGGGGGGGGGGGGGGGGGGGGGGGGGGGGGGGGGGGGGGGGGGGGGGGGGGGGGGGGGGGGGGGGGGGGGGGGGGGGGGGGGGGGGGGGGGGGGGGGGGGGGGGGGGGGGGGGGGGGGGGGGGGGGGGGGGGGGGGGGGGGGGGGGGGGGGGGGGGGGGGGGGGGGGGGGGGGGGGGGGGGGGGGGGGGGGGGGGGGGGGGGGGGGGGGGGGGGGGGGGGGGGGGGGGGGGGGGGGGGGGGGGGGGGGGGGGGGGGGGGGGGGGGGGGGGGGGGGGGGGGGGGGGGGGGGGGGGGGGGGGGGGGGGGGGGGGGGGGGGGGGGGGGGGGGGGGGGGGGGGGGGGGGGGGGGGGGGGGGGGGGGGGGGGGGGGGGGGGGGGGGGGGGGGGGGGGGGGGGGGGGGGGGGGGGGGGGGGGGGGGGGGGGGGGGGGGGGGGGGGGGGGGGGGGGGGGGGGGGGGGGGGGGGGGGGGGGGGGGGGGGGGGGGGGGGGGGGGGGGGGGGGGGGGGGGGGGGGGGGGGGGGGGGGGGGGGGGGGGGGGGGGGGGGGGGGGGGGGGGGGGGGGGGGGGGGGGGGGGGGGGGGGGGGGGGGGGGGGGGGGGGGGGGGGGGGGGGGGGGGGGGGGGGGGGGGGGGGGGGGGGGGGGGGGGGGGGGGGGGGGGGGGGGGGGGGGGGGGGGGGGGGGGGGGGGGGGGGGGGGGGGGGGGGGGGGGGGGGGGGGGGGGGGGGGGGGGGGGGGGGGGGGGGGGGGGGGGGGGGGGGGGGGGGGGGGGGGGGGGGGGGGGGGGGGGGGGGGGGGGGGGGGGGGGGGGGGGGGGGGGGGGGGGGGGGGGGGGGGGGGGGGGGGGGGGGGGGGGGGGGGGGGGGGGGGGGGGGGGGGGGGGGGGGGGGGGGGGGGGGGGGGGGGGGGGGGGGGGGGGGGGGGGGGGGGGGGGGGGGGGGGGGGGGGGGGGGGGGGGGGGGGGGGGGGGGGGGGGGGGGGGGGGGGGGGGGGGGGGGGGGGGGGGGGGGGGGGGGGGGGGGGGGGGGGGGGGGGGGGGGGGGGGGGGGGGGGGGGGGGGGGGGGGGGGGGGGGGGGGGGGGGGGGGGGGGGGGGGGGGGGGGGGGGGGGGGGGGGGGGGGGGGGGGGGGGGGGGGGGGGGGGGGGGGGGGGGGGGGGGGGGGGGGGGGGGGGGGGGGGGGGGGGGGGGGGGGGGGGGGGGGGGGGGGGGGGGGGGGGGGGGGGGGGGGGGGGGGGGGGGGGGGGGGGGGGGGGGGGGGGGGGGGGGGGGGGGGGGGGGGGGGGGGGGGGGGGGGGGGGGGGGGGGGGGGGGGGGGGGGGGGGGGGGGGGGGGGGGGGGGGGGGGGGGGGGGGGGGGGGGGGGGGGGGGGGGGGGGGGGGGGGGGGGGGGGGGGGGGGGGGGGGGGGGGGGGGGGGGGGGGGGGGGGGGGGGGGGGGGGGGGGGGGGGGGGGGGGGGGGGGGGGGGGGGGGGGGGGGGGGGGGGGGGGGGGGGGGGGGGGGGGGGGGGGGGGGGGGGGGGGGGGGGGGGGGGGGGGGGGGGGGGGGGGGGGGGGGGGGGGGGGGGGGGGGGGGGGGGGGGGGGGGGGGGGGGGGGGGGGGGGGGGGGGGGGGGGGGGGGGGGGGGGGGGGGGGGGGGGGGGGGGGGGGGGGGGGGGGGGGGGGGGGGGGGGGGGGGGGGGGGGGGGGGGGGGGGGGGGGGGGGGGGGGGGGGGGGGGGGGGGGGGGGGGGGGGGGGGGGGGGGGGGGGGGGGGGGGGGGGGGGGGGGGGGGGGGGGGGGGGGGGGGGGGGGGGGGGGGGGGGGGGGGGGGGGGGGGGGGGGGGGGGGGGGACCTGTGTACAGATGATGGAACAAACCAGAGTAATAATTCCTCAGGAAAAATAAACCCAGACAAGAAAATTACTAGGATTAATAGCACCTGGTTTATCTGTTGTAGCAATATGAAGAAAGGTTACTCCCAAAATTGGGACTTGATCCGCACACCCATTGCATGATGGGCGATGAAGCGACAGCATGGCGATGCTGACAAAGGTTGGCTCGCCGAGTCAAAGCCCCCGGTCCAGCTAACGTGATGAAGCTGGTCGGCTGGTGACGCCGAAGTCACCGGAGTATGTTGATGAAGAAATAGCAAAGTCCCCGATCCAGCTGAGGTGTCGAAGCCTCCATGTCAGCCGATGAGTCGAAGCAGGTTGGTTGGTGATGCCGAAGTCACCGGAGTAGGTTTGATGAAGATGTGGTGAAGCCCCCGGTCCAGCCGAGGTGACGGAGCAGGTCGGTAAGGAGACGTCGCAGCTGCCGTGTCAGCCGAGGTGTTGAAGTAGTTTGGCGTGATGGCCATCGGCTTGAAGAAGCAACAGTGCGGCCATGCCGACGCGGGTCGTAACTTGTGACGCGGTCAATGCCGGCTTGATGAAGTGACCATGCGGCGATGCCGGTGTGCCCGCTCCGTATGATCCGTGGGGTGGCGATGTTGGTGATGATTTATCCTTTGCGATTCCGAACTCTTGTTCGGCTCGCCGAGATGATGATCCAAAGAAGTTGAGCTTGGCTCAACAAAGCGACGACGTGTCTAGTACAGGTCGGCAGCCATGAAACAATATTGCCGGACTGGTTTGACACCAGCATGACGGTGAAGATTATCTCCAAAAAGGAGCAAAATTTGTGAGCATGTGTCCGAAAACAAAACACAATACCCTAGAAAGAGATTCTTCCAGAAAGCTTGTCCAATATCTCGTTCATGAAGAGGGATGAACTCAGGTCGGATTCGTATTCGTGCCAAAAACAGATCCGAAAAGTGATGCACTAATCGAAAGGTTCCCGGAGTTTGAACGGTCGGATCGAGCTGAAATTTTGAGAGGTGGTAGATATGAAAGTTCCGCAGCAGATGAACGGTTGGATCTTCCAAATAACCTCCGAGCTGGGCTCTGGAGACCACACCCTAAACTGGTCCTGATTCCCGTCCAGACTCGACAGGACTCCGGTATATCGGAGATCGGCGGAGATTGCTCCATCGGAACGCGGTGAAATTTTACAGGGTTGTTGTAGACTCAATTCCGCACAATTCCACCGAAGGAATCATCAAAGCGATGCTCGAGGAAGTGGTGGTAGCGGATACAAGATCGCTGTTCGGAAAAACAGCACGGTAGCCCGAGGGCAATGTTGATGTTGAGCCCCCGAGCTCCATGGATGATTTCTCCATGATGTTGATAGAGATCGGAGTTGATGTTGATGAAGGCCCTCGTCCGAACATGACGATTGGATGCAGGGCACAGTCCTCGGTCAAGCCAAGGTGACCAGTCGAGCCGGCGACTAAGACACCGACATCGCTGTTGATCCGCAGGCAAGCCATTGATCCTTTGCCGATCACACAGCGGAACTCTCAATGAAAGCACCATTGTCGGTGTCAAAACCGGCAGATCTCGGGTAGGGGGTCCCAAGCTGTGTGTCATGGATCGATGGGTAACAGGAGACAGGGGACACGATGTTTACCCAGGTTCGGGCCCTCTCTATCGAGGTAATACCCTACTTCCTGCTTGATTGATCTTGATGAATATAGGGTTACAAGAGTTGATCTACCTCGAGATCATATGTTATGGTCTAAGATCTAAGGGTATGATGAGTAATGTCATAATGATCTAGCCTGGCCTCGGTTTATATAACACACCAGAGGCCTAGGGTCTAGGGGAGTCCTTGTCTTGGGCGCCAAGTCTTGTGGAGTCCTTCTTGTATGCGGCATGGGCTGTCCGAACTGGCCCATGAGTGAACCGCCATGGGGGTCCTCGGCCCGATCCAGCTGGTCGGGAGACGACGTGGTGAGTACCCCCTAGTCCAGGACACCGTCAGACGGCCCGGATGAAGCTACTGGGCTTAATTCCGATAGGCCATAACGGTCCAGGAGTTAGCGGGCCGTAAATGGGCTATATACGAACAGGCCGTTAACAGGCTTTCCGTGGGCCGGCCCGTTACCTTTTGACCAAGTCAAACGGGCCGGCCTTTTCACCGGAATGGGCCTCTGTTGGGCCGTGCCACGTGTTGACGTATCATAGGCGCCTCCTGTCCAATGAGTGGATGACATCTGTCCCAACGGTGAGCCAACACGTGTTTCCTCCGGCCAATGAGAATTTTACACGTGGAAAATCCCCATTGGTCCGGGCTGTTAAAGGGTTATCGGATCCAAAACCGGACCCGATAGCTTAACGGCGACCTATTACGGTGGATGCCACGTGTCGGTTACCCTTGACGAAAACACTTCCATGACGCGCCATTTATCGTCATGGAAGTGGACACTTCCGTGATGATAATTTTGGTAATGTCATGGAACACTTCTACGACAGCACAGATATGACTATCTTGATTCTGTCATAAAATCATCATGGATGTACATGCATGACAAAAAACGTGACCTACTATGACAAACACGTATCATCACGGAAGTGTATTTTTTTGTAGTGTAAATCTCCAAGAACATCGAGGAGAACATGGTATTGAGAATCAAAGACAGAGAAGAAGCCATCTAGCTACTAGCTATGGACCCGTAGGTCTGAAGTGGACTACTCACACTTCATCGGAAGGGCAATAGAGTTGATGTAGATGCCCTCCGTGATCGAATCCCCCTCCGGCAAGATGCCGAAAAAGGCCCTAAGATGGGACCTCACGGGAACAGAAGGTTGCGGTGGTGAAAAAGTGTTTTCGTGAATGCTTCTAGTGGTTTGGGAATATATGTGAATATATAGGAGGAAGAAATAGGTCAGGGTGTCACGAGGGGCCCACAAGGTAGGGGCGCACCCTACCCCCTGGGCGCGCCCTCCACCCTTGTCGCCACCTTGTGGCTCTTCTGACTTGAACTCCAAGTCTCCTGGGTGTCTTCTGGTCCAAGAAAAATCATCGTGAAGTTTTATTCTATTTGGACTTCATTTAGTATTCCTTTTCTGCGAAGCTCAAAAACAAGGAAAAACAGAAACTTGCACTGGGCTCTAGGTTAATAGGTTAGTCCCAAAAATAATATAAAATAGCATATTAATGCATAAAAAACAGATAATATAATAGCATGGAACAATAAAAAATTATAGATACGTTGGAGACGTACACTGGTGCGCTCGGTCCTAAACAAACGGTTTTTAACCCCTTTCCACGACAGCATTTGGAACCGTCTCCAAGTGAGTGTGGGCGATAGGGGGGTCCTTCCCACACGACCCAGAAACCGTCAGGGATATGCCCTCCTGGCACACACGTTCGGCAAAATGAGGTCGTGTGCGACCGGCGAGCGCTCAAATATGGAAATACATACAGTAGAGCTAAAAAAATACAATTATACGGCGAAATTGTTTCCGGTCGCAAGTACATCCCACACAGTCAGTCCCCGATAAACGTTTATGTTCGTATGCACATCCCACACAGTCGCTCCAAGGAAAACGTTTCCGTTCACAGGTACATCACACACGATTTTTTCCCGTTAAATCGTTTGCGTTATTGAATGTATCACACACGGTCCATAGAAGAAACTGTGTGGCAAAGGCTGTCCATCACACACAGTTTTTATGTGGTAAATGTTTGCGCAAGGTGGCCTAACGCAAACAGTTTTCAAGAGAAAGTCGTGTGTGATTGTTCATTGATCCAACACGGTTTATTCCTAGAAACTGTGTGCGTTGTCTGAGGTCATCGCCCACGGTATTATTTCAACAACCGTTTGCAATAGCAAAACCCAATTAGCAGGCAAATTCGCCATTAGCAGGCTAATTATCTGATTATTCATAATCCATTTATTAATCTAATTGACATTTCATATTAAGCATACAATATATTTCATTTCCATATTAAGGAAGCAAAATTTCATAATTGAAATACATCAGAGTACAACATGATATAGCTTCAGCACTCAGCTACCCCATTACACAACTGCACCAGCAGCAAGTTGCACATGCAACATGTAGAACCTTTCGAAATTAGCATCATAGATGGTATATAGACAGATGCATCTCATCTGGAAAACTGCTGAAGCGGATGGCGAATATTGAGCCTTCATTCATGTTGAAGGTCTTTGCAACTTTAGGCCAGTGCCTGTGGATGATTGACCGTCCGTCCTTCGTCCTCTTCAGGAACACTTCAATATTGAACCGTGGTATGAAAACCTTCCTCGCCTCCTGACCATAGAGGTGGTTTGAGAGGTAATCATCAGTGAACTGCTTTGGAAAGGCCTGAAAACAAGGATGTGCATAAATATCTTCTCTATATTGGAAATGGGGCAAAGGAATAAAAAAAGGCAAGGTATAATAGTTAGTACCATCTTGTAGTGAACTGATGTCTTCTTCATTGTGCAGACAAACATCTTGTTGTTTTTTGTCGCTAATTTCTTTATCCTAACAATCTTTCTGAGTTTCTTGATTTGATTGATATTCATGGACAACTCATTTCCCCATATGCAAAAAGGGTCGAACAGTGTGTCAAAACCACTGACAGCAGGACCTACATGTGCAAGACCAAATTGTTAAAAACCAAAATATTAGAATGGTTCCTGCAATTGCACAATAATGTGCTATTAGACAATAGACCATGCACGTGCTAACCTCGATTGTAAACCTCAGTATTTCCCATTATTTCCCTGCAACACATCTAAGGTAGTTAGTCATCAGGTTAAGTAAGGGTTTGCATGCTATCAGTAAAATATGTTGATGAAAAATAAGCACATTGCAGATTCATCAGATTAATTCAAGCCACACGGAAAACCCATTTACCCAAACCAAGCATGATTAAGAACTAGGAAATATAGCACTTGCATATGTTTCTCATGTATTAAGTGCAGCCAAATTCGATTTATTCCTCACATGCACAACAATACAAAATTCTACCCACGACAATTGGACATTGCATTGCAGAATTGGGGGGGGGGGGGGGGGGGGGGGGGGGGGGGGGGGGGGGGGGGGGGGGGGGGGGGGGGGGGGGGGGGGGGGGGGGGGGGGGGGGGGGGGGGGGGGGGGGGGGGGGGGGGGGGGGGGGGGGGGGGGGGGGGGGGGGGGGGGGGGGGGGGGGGGGGGGGGGGGGGGGGGGGGGGGGGGGGGGGGGGGGGGGGGGGGGGGGGGGGGGGGGGGGGGGGGGGGGGGGGGGGGGGGGGGGGGGGGGGGGGGGGGGGGGGGGGGGGGGGGGGGGGGGGGGGGGGGGGGGGGGGGGGGGGGGGGGGGGGGGGGGGGGGGGGGGGGGGGGGGGGGGGGGGGGGGGGGGGGGGGGGGGGGGGGGGGGGGGGGGGGGGGGGGGGGGGGGGGGGGGGGGGGGGGGGGGGGGGGGGGGGGGGGGGGGGGGGGGGGGGGGGGGGGGGGGGGGGGGGGGGGGGGGGGGGGGGGGGGGGGGGGGGGGGGGGGGGGGGGGGGGGGGGGGGGGGGGGGGGGGGGGGGGGGGGGGGGGGGGGGGGGGGGGGGGGGGGGGGGGGGGGGGGGGGGGGGGGGGGGGGGGGGGGGGGGGGGGGGGGGGGGGGGGGGGGGGGGGGGGGGGGGGGGGGGGGGGGGGGGGGGGGGGGGGGGGGGGGGGGGGGGGGGGGGGGGGGGGGGGGGGGGGGGGGGGGGGGGGGGGGGGGGGGGGGGGGGGGGGGGGGGGGGGGGGGGGGGGGGGGGGGGGGGGGGGGGGGGGGGGGGGGGGGGGGGGGGGGGGGGGGGGGGGGGGGGGGGGGGGGGCTCCTTGAGGTCCTGGCTATACTGCGTGCACCATGGCTTAGGCCGGCGCTTATTTGGTGGAGGGGTCGGTGATTTGGGTGGAAGGTGTCGCGCTCACGCCGGCGGTCGGGGCATGTGGGATGTGGAAGGAGGACGAGGATGGGGGTCGGGTGTGGATTACCTGCCTGGATAGAGGAGGCCGAGCAGCGTGAAGGGGGCTCACCGATGAGGAGGCGGTGCTGCAAGCAAGGAGTGAAGGTTTCAACTTGGAAAGGAAGGCGAAAAGAGGGGAAATGTGGATTTTGGTAGGGGGGAGGGGGCGGGGAGTTAGATATTTCCGCAGAAGCCAAAAATTTGGAATCGCTTCAGCGGAAAAACTGGCGCGCAAAGTGTCATCAGACACGGTCCCTTATTCAGAACTGTGTATGATATGTGGACATCACAAACGATTCAGATAGCTTAACCCGTGTGTGATGAGTTTGAACATCAAAAGTTTTGGTTCGAATTTCCATGGTTACAGTGGTCATCCACGTCATTGCATAATTTGGGTACACAAAAGAGACTACAGCACACCCACACTTCTTAATCGAGCAAGTTCAGCAATTAAACAGAGCTAGCTGACCTAAACATTACTCTAACAAATTAAAGACCGGCGCTCTTAATTAAACAAAACAAAGAGTACTACTACGGCTGGTGCTCGTCGATCTCCACCGCCGCCTCCATGTCCAGCTCGCGCCCGACGGTCTCCTGGGGAAGGGGCTCCATGGCATCCATCGCACCATACTCATCAAGCATCTCGCCATCCGCGTCCGCCATCTCTTTGGAAAAGGCCGCCATGAGCTGGGCGTGGGCGGGGGCGATCTGGGCTTGGACGGGCTCCATCGTTGCAAGGTATGCGGCGGAGGAACGGACGGCTGCTCGAACGCTCTCGGTGATTGCCAGCTCTTCGGCCGTGGGTTGCCGACCGTTGTGAGAGAAGCTTCGTTCAATTTGTGCAGTGACCGCCAGGAGCTGGGCGTGGGCGGCCTCAACATGGTCGTGGGCGGCCTCCATCAGGGCTAAGGCCGCCGCTGCGGAACGGACAGCTGCTGTGCCTCTCTCGCCAGTTGCTATCCCCGAGGCAGATGTTGCTGCCACCACCTGAGAAGCAACAGCGGCCGTTTGGGCTGCCTTTGTCGCCCGGTCGCAGATTGCGGCCGCGCTCATGCACCTTGTTAGCACGCGCATGGCGGCTGCTGCCGCGCTCTCACCGGAGTGGGCCACCGAAGTTACCCTCATGACGCGGGTCCACGTGCCCATCTTTCACCGGCGACGATTGAACAGTGAAATGATATTTGGGGAGCGAGCTAGTGTGCTTGAGACGTCGGCTGTGGACTGTAGCCGACGCACCTTCTCGCGTAAGCCATAGGCGTACTATATAGCGATGGTGCTCCAGGATATTTTGTGCTGCATCTCACACGGTTGCTGATAATAAACTGTGTGCGATCTACTTGATTTTTCATCTTGATTTGAATTACATGATGGGGTCACAGCGGCAATGGACGGTGTTTGAATTGCTAGACCTTTTATCTGGAGTGAACATGCAACTATATGTGTGTCGTAAAAGAAATGGAATTATTCAGGGTTCGTTTGAACATTTAATACATTAAATTGGATTTCTAGCCATTTCAGGTGAACAATTCAAATTTGAACTACATGCACATGCTCCAGTGCATATAAATTGGTCGAAAAATCAAATCTGTGTCCTTGGGTGCATGCTTAGGTCCCATGCAAGAAATGGGAATGAATTTCAAACACTAGGGCACCGTTGATTGCTGGCAAAACATTGAGATGCCTGGTTTTTAAATTCTAGTAAATCAAAAACTTGTCTAAAATTCATGAAACTTGGCATGCTATCATGGAGCGGCATCAACATGCCGTGGTAAATTTTTTGTCCCATTTGGGGCAGGTTTGGGTAGATGCTTCTCACAAACATGAGCTTCTCACAACAAGCATGATGGTTTTCGGTAGGGAACGTCCCACCTTTGGGGACGAAACGATATCCATTGCCTCTTATTGCTTTCAATTTTTTTCTCGTGTCAACATAGAACAACAGGAGTGTTGTGTGAATTTTTGTGATTTTTCGGGGTTCGTTTGGACATTTTTATGCATTAACTGAGTTTTCAATGCATTTATGTGCATAATTCAAATTTGAACTACATGCACATGCTCCAGTGCATATAAATTGGTCAAAAAATTAAATCTGTGTCCTTGGGTGCATGCTTAGGTCCCATGCAAGAAATGGGAATGAATTTCAAATACCAGGGCACCGTTGATTGCCGGCAAAACATTGAGATGCCTGGTTTTTAAATTCTAGTAAATCCAAAACTCGGGGCACCGTTGATTGCCGGCAAAACATTGAGATGCCTGGTTTTTAAATTCTAGTAAATCCAAAATTCTGTTAACCATTCACGTGACGCCACATGTCTTGGTTTTAATGGCTGTAGGAGGTGTCATGCGGACAGCTGCTTGACCTTGACTGAACGGGAGGCGTGCGAGAGCCGAGCAGGATTTCTGCAGCTGTTGATCGCAAACGTTTTAGATAGAACACCTCTATGCAAAGTGAGAGCAGCGCAGGATTTGTGCATCCCTTCAGCGCAAACAGTTGTTTTGGATGACCCGTGTGTAACCATGTACAAACAATTTGGTAAGATTTGTCAATCCTTGTAACATAGATTTCATTCATAGATTTCATTCATAGATTAAGCATAGATTTCATTCATAGATTAAGCAGTCGTTCTTAATTTATACAAACAGTACAACTCGACAGTTGAACCGACCAAACTTTTCCCCAATTGTTGCCAACCACGTACTGAAATAGGTAGTTCAACTATATATACTAGCTAATTTTAAGTACGTTGTACAATTCCACCACATCTATAGTCAGATGAACTGAACAAAATAGCCCCTAAATACTACTACTACTACTACTACTACTGCGGAGGGGCTTTGTACTACTTCCGGCAGCCTCTCCTTTGCCGAGCGCGCTCAGTAAGAGGCGGAGGAGGAGGAGCCTACCGACGAGCTGGGCAACCGCAATGCGGTGCCTGCCGCTAATGCAGCTTCAGCGACGCTCACCTCGAACGCCCTCTGCCGCTCCAGACGACCCCTCTCGAAGCGGTGGTTCTCCTCGTAGATCTCCTGATTCCTCGCCTCTGAGGTGGCCTGTGCCGCGGCCACGGCGGCGGTAAGGCTCTTTGCGTGCTCGACGAGGCGCTACTCCTCCTCCCGCGGGAACTCGGTGTAGCGCGCAAGGTCGCTGACGCACGTGCAGGCATCCACCTCCGCCTCCCGCCTTCGGGCGGCGGTGGCGGAGCGGGTGATGACCCCGGCGGTCGACGGTGGGCTGGCGGCCACGGCGGCCGACGACGGGGTGGCGGCCACGACCACCACCTCCTGCCTTGGGGCCGCGGTGGCGGAGCGGGTGATGGCCACAGTGGCCGGCAGTGGGGTGGCGGCCACGACAGCCACCTCCTGCCTTCGGGCCACGGCGGCGGAGCGGGCGATGGCCCTAGCTTTCGACGGTGGTGTGGCGGCAACGGCGGCCGGCAACAGCTGCCTACGGGCACCAGCGGCGGAGCGTGTGGTGGGTGTTCCGCGCACACCCAACAAGGACGCCACGCGCACTACACTACGCCGGGGACTGCTCCGCCGCCGCGATGTAGCCTCCCAGCTGGAGCTGTCCTCTGATGATGGCAGAGTGGCTGAGCGATGATGACGGACCGGTGCCATTGGCGATTGTGGGAGAAGCAGACGAGATAAGCTACAGGGATGGAGGGGAAAATGCGACGCAGGACTCGCCGGCCATGAGGGTTTTTATAGCAGGCCGGTAAGCATTGGGATTTTGGGGGATTTCACCGAGTCGGGCGGGAAGCTTGCACGGGAACCTGCGAGGTTGCATGGGAACGGGCTCACCGACAGTTCATTGGCGCCACCGTTTGGCAAAAAGAACGCCCCCGCGTGTTGCGCAAGCTTGTGCTGTAAGCCGTCTGCGGCAGCGGGGTGACAAGACGTGCGAGAGGAGGACGAAAGGCCACGTACACATACGATTAATAAAAAAACGTTTGTGATTTAATTACCTACTATACCACCAGGGGGGGGGGGGGGGGGGGGGGGGGGGGGGGGGGGGGGGGGGGGGGGGGGGGGGGGGGGGGGGGGGGGGGGGGGGGGGGGGGGGGGGGGGGGGGGGGGGGGGGGGGGGGGGGGGGGGGGGGGGGGGGGGGGGGGGGGGGGGGGGGGGGGGGGGGGGGGGGGGGGGGGGGGGGGGGGGGGGGGGGGGGGGGGGGGGGGGGGGGGGGGGGGGGGGGGGGGGGGGGGGGGGGGGGGGGGGGGGGGGGGGGGGGGGGGGGGGGGGGGGGGGGGGGGGGGGGGGGGGGGGGGGGGGGGGGGGGGGGGGGGGGGGGGGGGGGGGGGGGGGGGGGGGGGGGGGGGGGGGGGGGGGGGGGGGGGGGGGGGGGGGGGGGGGGGGGGGGGGGGGGGGGGGGGGGGGGGGGGGGGGGGGGGGGGGGGGGGGGGGGGGGGGGGGGGGGGGGGGGGGGGGGGGGGGGGGGGGGGGGGGGGGGGGGGGGGGGGGGGGGGGGGGGGGGGGGGGGGGGGGGGGGGGGGGGGGGGGGGGGGGGGGGGGGGGGGGGGGGGGGGGGGGGGGGGGGGGGGGGGGGGGGGGGGGGGGGGGGGGGGGGGGGGGGGGGGGGGGGGGGGGGGGGGGGGGGGGGGGGGGGGGGGGGGGGGGGGGGGGGGGGGGGGGGGGGGGGGGGGGGGGGGGGGGGGGGGGGGGGGGGGGGGGGGGGGGGGGGGGGGGGGGGGGGGGGGGGGGGGGGGGGGGGGGGGGGGGGGGGGGGGGGGGGGGGGGGGGGGGGGGGGGGGGGGGGGGGGGGGGGGGGGGGGGGGGGGGGGGGGGGGGGGGGGGGGGGGGGGGGGGGGGGGGGGGGGGGGGGGGGGGGGGGGGGGGGGGGGGGGGGGGGGGGGGGGGGGGGGGGGGGGGGGGGGGGGGGGGGGGGGGGGGGGGGGGGGGGGGGGGGGGGGGGGGGGGGGGGGGGGGGGGGGGGGGGGGGGGGGGGGGGGGGGGGGGGGGGGGGGGGGGGGGGGGGGGGGGGGGGGGGGGGGGGGGGGGGGGGGGGGGGGGGGGGGGGGGGGGGGGGGGGGGGGGGGGGGGGGGGGGGGGGGGGGGGGGGGGGGGGGGGGGGGGGGGGGGGGGGGGGGGGGGGGGGGGGGGGGGGGGGGGGGGGTACATGTTATTCTACTCTAGACAGAGCAATTCACACGGCTTATTAGCAGCAATCATCTGTGTTATTATTGGTCTTCGCACACATTTCAGATTACGGGCATGTTTGCCCCGTATCACACACATCTTGTTCAGTTGAACCGTTTCCATTGTGTTGCCTAATCACACACAGTTCATCCCAGTGAACCGTATGTTGTATATCGCACACGCCTTCATCTGGCTGCCCGTTTCTTTTGTGCCTCCTCATCCCAAACGGTTAATTGAGCTGAACCGTATGCCCTGCATCGCACACGCAACTAAATTCTGAACCGTGTTTGATGCATCTATCATCGCAAACGTTTTGCACCTTTTTTGACAGTTTTTTACACCACCGTTTGCGATTATGGCAACGCACACAGTTTCGTCGAAGGGTCTCTGATCGTAGTGTCGCATTTGGCCCATCCTGCAGTAGTGGTATCACATACCCGAAGGAATTTCCGAACCAATATTTTTAGTAGGTGCACTAGGTTGAGGGGCAACTACTTGTGCTTCCGATCGAGGTGAAGATACCCCGAACAAAACCCTCAAAGGATGGTTCTCCATAGTGACAATAAATTTCAGCACATAGTAATAATTTTTCCTTACCAATAAGTATAGGGGATCAATCATGGTCCTTTCGATAAGTAAGAGTGTCGAACCCAACGAGGAGCAGAAGGAAATGACAAGTGGTTTTCAGCAAGGTATTTTATGCAAGCACTGAAATAGTCGGTAACAAGTAGTTTGATAGCAAGATAATTTGTGACGAGCAAGTAATGATAACGGAAAATAAAGTGCAGCAAGGTATCCCAATCCTTTTGTGGCAAAGGACAGGCCAAAACAGTCTCTTATGATAAGCAAAGCGTTCTTGAGGGTACACGGGAATTTCACCATATCACTTTCATCATGTTGGTTTGGTTCGTGTTCACTACTTTGATAATTTGATATGTGGGTGGACCGGTGCTTAGGTGTTGTTCTTACTTGAACAAACCTCCTACTTATGATTAACCTCCTCGCAAGCATCCGCAACTATGAGAAAAGTATTAAGATAAAATCTAACCATAGCGTTAAACTTTTGGATCCAAATCGGTCCCTTACAAAGTAGCGCATAAACTAGGGTTTAAGCTTCTGTCACTCTAGCAACCCTATCATCTAATAACTACTCCACAATGCATTCCCTTAGGCCCAAATATGGTGAAGTGCCATGTAGTCAACGTTCACATGACACCACTAAGGGAATCACAACATACATATCATCAAAATATCGAACACATATCAATTTCACAAGATTACTTGCAACATGACCTCTGTTGTGACCTCAAGAACAAAAGTAACTACTCACAAATAATAATCATGCTCAAGATCAGAGGGGTATTAAATAGCATAATAGATCTGAACGTGTAATCTTCCACCAAATAAACCATATAGTAATCAAGTACAAGATGTAATCAACACTACTAGTCACCCACAGGTACCAATCTGAGGTTCCGATACAAAGATTGAACACAAGGGATGAACTAGGGTTTGAGATGAGATGGTGCTGTTGAAGATGTTGATGGAGATTGCCCACCCAAAGATGAGAGGGTTGTTGGTGATGATGATGGCGATGATTTCCCCTTCGGGGGGGAAGTTCCCCCGGCGAAATCGCTCCGTCGGAGGGCAAAAGTGCTCATGCCCAAGTTCCACCTCGAGACGGTGGCGCTTCATCCCGAAAGTCCTCTTATTTTTTCTAGGTCAAAATGACCTATATACCAGAAGATGGGCACCGGAGGTGGGCCGTGCTGGGCACAACCCACCAGGGCGCGCCTGGGGGCCCAGGCGTGCCCTAGTGTCTTGTGCTCACCAGGGTGGCCCCCTCCGGTAGTTATTTGCTCCAGTATTTTTTATATATTCCAAAATAATTCTTCGTATATTTTTAGCTCATTTGGAGATGTGCAGAATGGGTAACTCTGACATAGCTTTTTCAGGTCCAGAATTCCAGCTGCCAGCATTCCCTCTCTTTGTGTAAACATTGCATATTATGAGAGAAAAGACATTAGAACTACTCCAAAAAGCATTATTATGCATAAAAACATTATAAAGAATAGTAGGAAAACATGATGCAAAATGGATGTATCATTCTCATACATGGATCCTATCTCAGATTTCATGGCCTCTAGCCATTTGTCGGAATCTGGGCTCATCATAGCTTCTTCATAGTTCGTAGGTTCGCCGTTGTCTAACAACATGACTTCCAGGACAGGATTACCGTACCACTCTGGTGTGGTACGTGTTCTGGTCGAACTACGAGGTTCAGTAGTAACTTGATCCAAAGTTTCATGATCATTATCATTAGCTTCCTCTTCGGTTGGTGTAGGCATCACGTGAACGTTTTTCTTTGATGTGCTATTTTCCAATTCGAGAGAAGGTACAACTACCTCATCAAGTTCTACTTTCCTCCCACTCACTTCTTTTGAGAGAAACTCCTTCTCTAGAAAGGACCCATTCTTGGCAACAAAGATCTTGCCTTCGAATCTATGGTAGAAGGTATACCTAATAGTTTCTTTAGGGTATCCTATGAAGACGCACTTCTCTGCTTTGAGTTTGAGCTTATCAGGCTGAAGCCTTTTCACATAAGTGTCACATCCCCAAACTTTAAGAAACGACAACTTAGGTTTATTACCAAACCATAGTTCATACGGTGTCCTCTCAACGGATTTAGAGGGTGCCCTATTTAACGTGAATGCGGCTGTCTCTAATGCATAACCCTAAAATGATAAAGGCAAATCAGTAAGAGACATCATAGAACGCACCATATCTAATAAAGTACGATTATGACGTTCAGACACACCATTACGATGTGGTGTTCCAGGTGGCGTGAGTTGTGAAACAATTCCACATTGTCTTAAATGAAGGCCAAACTCGTAACTCAAATATTCGCCTCCGTGATCAGATCGTAGAAACTTTATTTTCTTGTTACGATGATTCTCCACTTCACTCTGAAATTCTTCGAACTTTTCAAATGTTTCAGACTTGTGTTTCATCAAGTAAATATACCCATACCTACTCAAATCATATGTGAAGGTTAGAAAATAACGATACCCGTCACATGCCTCAACACTCATCGGACCGCATACATCGATATGCATTATTTCCAATAAGTCATTAGCTCGCTCCATTGTTCCGGAGAATGGAGTTTTAGTCATCTTACCCATGAGGCATGGTTCGCAAGTATCAAATGATTCATAATCAAGTGATTCCAAAAGTCCATCCGCATGGAGCTTTTTCATGCGCTTTACACCAATATGGCCTAAACGATAGTGCCACAAGTATGGTGCACTATCATTATCAACTTTGCATCTTTTGGCATCAATATTATGAATAGGTGTATCACTACGATCGAGATTCAACAAGAATAGACCATTCATCAAAGGTGCATGACCATAAAAGATATTACTCATATAAATAGAACAACCATTATTCTTTGACTTAAATGAATAACCGTCTCGCAATAAACAAGATCCAGATATAATGTTCATGCTCAACACTGGCACCAAATAACAATTATTGAGGTCTAAAACTAATCCCGAAGGTAGATGTAGAGGTAGCGTGCCGACGGCGATCACATCAACCTTGGAACCATTCCGGACGCGCATCGTCACCTCGTCCTTAGCCAATCTTCGTTTATTCCGCAGCTCCTGTTTTGAGTTACAAATATGAGCAACCGAATCAATATCAAATACCCAGGCTCTACTACGAGCATTAGTAAGGAACACATCAATAACATGTATATCAAATATACCTTTGTTCACTTTGCCATCATTCTTATCTGCCAAGTACTTGGGGTAGTTCCGCTTTCAGTGACCATTTCCTTTGGAGTAGAAGCACTCAGTTTCAGGCTTGGGTCCAGCTTTGGGCTTCTTCAAGAGAGCGGCAACTTGCTTGCCATTCTTCTTGAAGTTCCCTTTCTTTCCCTTGCCCTTTTTCTTGAAACTAGTGGTCTTGTTAACCATCAACACTTGATGCTCCTTGATTTCTACCTCCGTCGATTTCAGCATCGTGAAGAGCTCTAGAATCGTTTTTGTCATCCCCTTCATATTATAGTTCATCAAAAAGCCTTTGTAGCTTGGTGGCAGTGACTGAAGAACTCTGTCAATAACACTCTCAACTGGAAGTTCAATTCCCAGCTGAGTCAAGTGGTTATGATACCCAGACATTTTGAGTATGTGTTCACTGACAGAACTGTTCTCCTCCATCTTACAGCTATAGAACATGTTGGAGACTTCATATCTCTCAACCCGGGCATTAGCTTGAAGTATCAACTTTAGCTCTTGGAACATCTAATATGCCCCGTGGCGTTCAAAATGTCTTTGAAGTCCCAGTTCTAAGCCATAAAGCATGGCACACTGAACTATCGAGTAGTTATCAGATCGAGCCTGCCAGACGTTCATAACAGCTGCATCCGCTCTTGTAGCAGGTCTGTCACCTAGCGGTGCATCAAGGACATAATTCTTCTGTGCAGCAATGAGGATAATCCTCAAGTTACGGACCCAGTTTGTGTAGTTGCTACCATCATCTTTCAACTTAGCTTCTCTAGGAACGCATTAAAATTCAAGGGAACGGAAGCACGGGCCATTGATCTACAACATAGATATGAAAAAAGTATTAATACTAAGTTCCTGACAAATTTTAGTTCAAATAATCAAATTACTAATGAACTCCCACTTAAATCAACATCCCTCAAGTTGTCTAAGTGATACATGATCCAAATTAACTAACCCATGTACGATCATCACGTGAGATGGGGTAGTCTTCAATGGTAAACATCTCTATGTTGATCATATCTACTATATGACTCACGTTCGACCTTTCGGTCTCCAGTGTTCCGAGACCATGTATGTACATGCTAGGCTCGTCAAGTTTAACCCAAGTATTCTGCATGTGCAAAACCGGCTTACACCCGTTGTATGTGAACGTAGAGTCTATCACACCCGATCATCACGAGGTGCTTCGAAACGATGAACTTTAGCAACGATGCATACTCGGGGAGAACACTTTTATCTTGAAATTAAGTGAAGGGATCATCTTATAATGCTACCGTCATTCCAAGCAAAATAAGATGCATAAAGGATAAACATCACATGCAATCAAAATATGTGACATGATATGGCCATCATCATCTTGTGCTTCTGATCTCCATCTCCAGAGCATCGGCATGATCTCCATCGTCACTGGCGTGACACCTTGATCTCCATCGTTGCGTCAGGGTCGTCTCACCAACTATTGCTTCTACAACTATTGCTAACGTATAGCGATAAAGTAAAGCAATCACATGGTGCTTAGTGATTGACACACAGGTCATACAATAATTAAAGACAACTCTAAGGCTCCTACCGGTTGTCGTACTCATCGACATGCAAGTCATGAACTTATTACAAAACATGATCATCTCATACGTCAACATATATCAAATCACGTCTTGACCATATCACATCACAACATACCCTGCAAAAACAAGTTAGACGTCCTCTACTTTGTTGTTGCAAGTTTTACGTGGCTGCTACGGGCAACTAGAAAGAACCGTTCTTACCTACACAAAACCACAACGGTGATTATCGAGTTGCATTTTAACCTTCTGCAAGGACTGCCGTAGTCAAAATAGATTCAACTAAAGTGGGAGAAACAGACACCCGCCAGCCACCTTTATGCAAAACAAGTTGCATGTTAGTCGATGGAACCGGTCTCATGTACATGGACATGTAAGGTTGGTCTGAGCCGCTTCATCCCACAATACCGCCGAATCAAAATAAGACAATGGTGGTAAGCAATACGAACATCACCGCCCACAACTCCTTAGTGTTCTACTCGTGCATATCATCTACGCATAAACCTGGCTCTAATACCACTGTTGGGGAATGTTGCATGGAATACAAAAAAATTCTACGCACACGCAAGATCTATCCATGGAGATGTATAGCTACGAGAGGGGGAGATCTTCTACATACCCTTGTAGATTGCTAAGCGGAAGCGTTTATCAACGCGGTTGAAGTAGTCGTACACTTTCACGATCCGTCCTGATCAAGTACCGAACGTACGACACCTCCGCGTTCAGCACACATTCAGCTCGATGACGTCCTCGCCTTCTCGATCCAGCAAGAGAGGCGAAGTAGTAGATGAGTTCCGGCAGCACGACGGCATGGTGATGGTGGTGGTAAAACTATTTCTACAGGGCTTCGCCAAGCACAACGGATTTAGGACGGAGGACGAACTAGAGGGAGAGGGGGTGCCAGCACACGGCTTGGTGAATCATGGTGTCCCCCAGGGGCTAGCCCTGCTCCTCTATTTATATGTTGTGCCCTGTGGTCGTTTCTTGGAGAAAGAGCCTCCTCAAAGTCGGTTTGGAATGCAAGGAAGAGTCCTTCTCGGTTTCCTGTACCAGACGCCACGGTCGTCGGCATCTGGCCCAGATGCCATGGGCCTCGGTGTCTGGCCCAGGGCCAGATGCCAGGGTCCCTGGCGTCTGGTCCCTGACCTCCGCAGAACTTCCTTTTGCACCGACCTAAAGCCCCATGGGCCTTACCCCTTGGCCCAACCATATCATCTTATATATCAATCTTTACCTCTGGACCATTCCGGAGCTCCTCGTCATGTCCGTGATCTCATCTGGGACTCCGAACAATATTCGGTCACTAACATACACAACTCATATAATACTGTATCATCAACGAGCTTTAAGCGTGCGGACCCTATGGGTTCGAGAATGATGTAGACATGACGAAGACGCTTCTCCGGTCAATAACCAATAGCTGGACCTGGATGCCCATATTAGTTCCTACATATTCTACGAAGATCTTTATCGGTTGAACCTTTATGACAAATACGCAGTTCCCTTTGTCCGTCGGTATGTCACTTGCCCGAGATTCGATCGTCGGTATCTTCATACCTAGTTCAATCTTGTTACCGGTAAGTCTCTTTACTCGTTTCGTAATACATCATCTTGTAACTAACTCCTTAGTCACTTTGCTTGCAAGCTTCTTGTGATGCTGTATTACCGACAGGGCCCAGAGATACCTCTCCGTCATACGGAGTGACAAATCTCAATCTCGATTCACGCCAACTCAATAGACACCTTTGGAGATACTGTAGAGCATCTTTATGATCACCAGTTATGTTGTGACATTTGATAGCACACACGGTATTCCTCCGATATCCGGGAGTTGCATGATCTCATGGTTGAAGGAATATGTATTTGATATTTAAGAAAACAGTAGCAATAAACTGAACGATCATATGCTAAGCTAACGGATGGGTCTTGTCCATCACATCATTCTCCTAATGATGTGATCCCGTTATCAAATGACAACTCATGTCTATGGTCAGGAAACCTTAACCATCTTTTGATCAACGAGCTAGTCTAGTAGTGGCATACTAGGGACTTGGTATTTGCTTATGTATGCACACATGTATTTAAGTTTCTAATCAATACAATTTTAGCATGAACAATAAACCTTTATCATGATCAAGGAAATAAAATAATAACCACTTTATTATTGCCTCTAGGGCACATTTCCAACAAAAGGACCCTAGGAGAAAATAAAAGTACAACCAGATCATTTGACTACTCAACATAGATAAATCTCGCCAAAGCGAGTTGTAGGCGCGGCGTCACCGTCGCCACTCCCAACCGGAGCAAACTTCCTTTTGAAGACGACTGTGGCGACCGAGGAGTCTGCCAACTTCAGCCACAAGTGACCATCACACCAGAGAGAAGAGATGACATCGTGGAATCCTGGCAACAAACCAGAGATCCGTTCCCTACATCACACCTAAACCCAACCAATTTGATCTTATCATTACACCACAGAATTTCCTCCTTAATAAGGAGCTCGTCCATCTCTTCAAGGATTTTCTTCCTTTCTACAATAGCAACCTGATCATTTCGTTTAAAACCCACAACTGAAATTTGTCCTTACGGATGGGCCGAACACAACATAGATTGAATATCAGTACAACTATGCCCACACTTGTCTACGCAAAGGCGTGATGTGCATACTTATACATCATATATTCTTATGTTTAATTTCCAAGCTTGATGCGCAACTAACTTCAAGTTTGATATTATTTAGGACAAAATAGTTTGGATATTTTAATCCTGGTTCGTGGACGGCACCATAATGTGTTGCCCGATGTGTATACATAGGATATGGCTAAAGTTTAAGAGTTGGTTCTTTTGTTAAGAAAAAGCCATGTACCTTTCATATATGCCAGAAAAAACATAAGATTAAATTTTGTGAGACATTTTTCTTTCAAAATCGTGTCCTAAAGAGTTTTGTGAGCTTCTTTTACAAAAATCGAGTGAATTATCTTTATTTAATTATTTTTTGTGTCATTTTCTTTTTAAGAAACACATGTAGTTTTATTCATACTATTTTTTTGAGAAAACTTTTATTCCTACTCAGGTACACTGATTTGGACCTAAGATCCAAAAAAATACAAAGTAACTCCTATCACTAAATATTACTCCCCATATTAATTGGATTCCAGTGACAATTAATTTTGATTAGAGGGAGTACATTGAGATCCCTTGAAAATTATTCATGGTATCAATCTCTATTAGAAGAAATCCTCCCAAGACTTCGGTAAAGAAGCTGTAATTGGATTGAAGCTATGATGTTTTCACTCTTTCACCGACACGAACATTACCAATAAATATTTTTGAAAGCGCTTCAAGTCGTCCATCCAAAAAGATGAGAAGCCTTGATCGCTGAACGTACTTGTGGGCCGGTGATGACCCACAAGAAGTGGAGGTCGTCAGATCACAATATCTTCACCATGATGTCAATGAAAGATTTCACCTCCACAAAGAATAAAACCAACAAAAAAGCTTTACACACTAACATAAACCCATCAGATTCAAATAATCGGATCTGTGATGACACAAAACTCTCTACCTCATGACACCGCCAAAAGAATGACAATCATTTTATTCTTGCAAAATACGATGATCACTAGACATTGACCAAAAACACAAAACACTTGAAGATCCGAGCCCCACCTCTCAGTGCCAAGATAGCGTTTGATCAACATTCAAGGCCAGTTATTTTGGGCGGCTTAAAAAAATAAGCTGCATCTCCCCATCTTAAAAAATAAGTCACCTCTTAAGTTTGTTTATACTTCTAAATTAGTTATCATATAACTAGTTTCGAAAAATATATATGAAAAGAGCGAAACTAAAGACTGAAGGAAATATGCCCTAGAGGTAATAATAAAGTTGTTATTTATATTTCCTTATATCATGATAAATGTTTATTATTCATGCTAGAATTGTATTAACCGGAAACTTAGTACATGTGTGAATACATAGACAAACAGAGTGTCCCTAGTATGCCTCTACTTGACTAGCTCGTTAATTAAAGATGGTTAAATTTCCTAGCCATAGACATGTGTTGTCATTTGATGAATGGGATCACATCATTGGAGAATGATGTGATGGACAAGACCCATCCGTTAGCTTAACATAATGATCGTTTAGTTTTATTGCTATTGCTTTCTTCATGACTTATACCTGTTCCTCTGACTATGAGATTATGCAACTCCCGAATATCGGAGGAACACCTTGTGTGCTATCAAACATCGCAACGTAATTGGGTGATTATAAAGATGCTCTACAGGTGTCTCCAAAGGTGTTTGTTGGGTTGGCATAGATCAAGATTAGGATTTGTCACTCCGTGTATCGGAGAGGTATCTCTGGGCCCTCTCGATAATGCTCATCACTATAAGCCTTGCAAGCAATGTGACTAATGAGTTGGTTATGGGATGATGCATTACGAAAAGAGTAAAGAGACTTGCCGGTAACGAGATTGAACTAGGTATGATGATACCGATGATCGAATCTCGGGCAAGTAACATACCGATGACAAAGGGAACAACGTATGTTGTTATGCGGTTTGACCGATAAAGATCTTCGTAGAATATGTAGGAGCCAATATGAGCATCCAGGTTCCGCTATTGGTTATTGACCAGAGATGTGTCTCGGTCATGTCTACATAGTTCTCGAACCCGTAGGGTCCGCACGCTTAACGTTCGATGATGATTTGTATTATGAGTTATGTGATTTGATGAACCGAAGTTTGTTCAAAGTCCAAGATGAGATCACGGACATGACGAGGAGTTTCGAAATGGTCGAGACATAAAGATTGATATATTGGAAGGTTATATTCGGACACAGGAATGGTTCCGAAGTGTTTCGGGTATTTTCCGGAGTACCGGGAGGTTACCGGAACCCCCCAGGAGAGTAATGGGCCTTAATGGGCTTTAGGGGAAAGGAGAGAGGGGCTTCAAGGGGTGGCCGCACCCCCTCCCCCAAGAGCTGGTCCGAATTGGACTAGGAGGGTGTCGTGGTGGGCGCACGGCAGATGCCATGGGATGGCTGAAGATAGGAGGAGGCTCGAGGGCACTGGTGGGCTCCAGAGGTGAGGTCGGCATGAGCGAGCGTGGGACGCAAGACATACCCAGGTTTGGGGCTCTCCGGAGAGATAACACCCCTAGTCCTGCCGAGAGTAGTTGATGCGTAACAGTACATAGTTGCTCCTAGAGCTGTATGGAGGAAGAAGGAAGGCAGGCCAAGGCTTAGGCTGCTCCCTCTCCTCGGGTGTGGCTTGCTACGTGAGTGGATGAGTGGTTTCTGGTTTCTCTATGTTCGATTGCCCATATGCATGAGGGCTCCTGGGGGGTTTTATAGGCCAACCCCCCCAGGGGTACAAGGGTAATGTTACAAGGCCGTGGGACCGGGTTGTCATTGTCCGGGAAGTCGGCGCTGGGACCCGCCAGGGGCCAGGGCTTGCCGGGTTCTCCAGGCATGGGGCCCGCCGAGTACGGGGGCACTGTTGGCCGTCTTGTCAATCTTCAGGGAGTGGCCGGGTTGAGTCGGCTACAGTGGCACTCCGTTAGGTCGCCGCTTGCTGGCGTCATTGGTGATGGTGGTTGCACTGTTGCCACGCCGGCCCTGGTCAGCGGGTAGGTAGGGCACTGTTGCCATGCCCTGGCTGACCAGAGGCATGGGCGGGGCACTGTTGCCTCGGTCATCGGTTGGTGGAGACTCGTCCCATCGTACGGCTGGGATGGGACGGGAGCTGACCCGCGGCCGGCTTGAGGAACGCGCCAAGGGTGGAGCTGGCTTGTTGGAGAAGTCTTGGTGTGCCGGGTTCAGCTGTCTTGAGCTGGTTGCTGGAGACGAGTCGAGGAGTCCGGCCGGGTTGAGGGGCGATGCTGGCCCCGTTGTTTTTGAAAAGGATCCGGGTTCCGTTGCCTGCCCGGGGTTCATCCCCCCGACAATAGTCCCCGAAGCTGTGAAGGTCCACCGTCTTCGGACGGGAGGGCCTTTGCAGTCCCCCTCCCCCTTTGAGGAGGCGAATTTTGTGACCGCCGGGTCCGGCAACACCCACTGTGTGCCGGCTTCCGGATCCGGATCGCGGCACCTCGACAGGGGCGGGAAACCGAAGAATCCATCGATTCTTGAGACAATCTTTGGGACTTCGCGCAGGCGCCACGTGGCACCCGGAAGCCGGAGGGGTCTGACAGGCCATGCGCGCGATGGGACAGGGCGACACACTGGGGCCCGCGGCCGTGTGCCCTCGGCCCACGCGCGCGGATTTATTGCTGCGTCCGCAAGTCGGTTGCCATTCTCAAGGCAGTTATTGCGTACGTGCATGTGCAGTTATTGCGGGGAAGTGGGAAAGGCTAGCGCAAACGATCCCACTCCCCCACATTTCAAACCGTGGCTTATAAATTGGGGCGAGGAGGGGGCGGTGGAAATCATTCTCGCTCGCGCCCCCTGCCTTCTTCTTGCTCCCTATGCTTCTTGCGACCGCCGCGCGCTGCGACGCCTGCCGCCTTGAGCAGAGCTTCGTCGTCATCCTCTTCCATCTCTCTTCCGCACCTCTGTCGATGGCGTTGCCGTTGGGCTCGTGGATGGGCTCGCCCATCACCCTGGACGACATCGCCTACCTTCGCACCACCAGGCGTCTGCCGGGGGCGACGGAGGTTGCCGTGCGCTTGCCGCAGGGCGAGCGGGAGCCACAGCCCGAGGGCACGGAGCGCGTGGTCTTCTTCCCGCACTTCAAGCGTGGGCTCGGGCTTCCCGCGAGCACTTTCTTCCGCGACTTCCTAGAGTTCTTCGGGCTCCAGCCCCATCATCTTGGCGCCGGCGCCATCGTGCAGCTTTCGGGCTTTGTCACCCTCTGCGAGGGGTACCTGGGGGTCGAGCCTTCGATCGACCTCTGGGTGCGCTTCTTCTCCTTTAAGCAGCAGGGGCCGAGGGCTGGGGATTTGTCCGAGTGCGGGGCCGCCGTCATCTCCAAGCGATCAGGCGCTGACTGCCCCAAGATGCCCCTAGAGGATTCTGCCAAGAAATGGCAAAATTCCTTCTTCTACGTTCGCAACCTTGGTGCGGACCGCATCAACTTGCCGCCCTTCATCAACTCGCCGCCGAGGGAGAAGCAGAATTGGGGCTACTACCCCAAGCATCCGTCGCAGGAGGTGCTCAACCTGTGCGAGCGGGTGTCGGTGATGAAGGAGCGAGAAGGGCTCACCGGCACCGACCTGATCGCCGCTTTCATTGTCCGTCATGTGCTACTGCAGCAGCAGCGCAGCCACCTCATCGGTCAGATGATCGGCCTTCAGGACCCCAACCGCATGGCGAACTTGCGGCTGGGGGTGGACCAGGTCGCGCGCTGGGTCAACGAAATCTGCAAGGCCAACCTGCGGGACAACTGGGAGTTCGGGAAACCCCCGTACAGCCACGCGAACCTGGCACCGATGGTGAGTCCTTGGTCTTTGTACTTTGCTGCTGCCCATCTTCTCATTCGCCCTGACGTGACACGGGAGGTGCTTCTGAACGCCATCCGGCATCCTTACGACCGGGCATGGACGCAGGTGCTCCGCGTTGGCTCAGAGGAGCCCGAGGCCCACGGCGGAGGGGAGGGGTCGACCGCCGACACAGGCACAGGGCGCCGGGCGGGTAAGTTTGTCTTCGCTTCTTGAGTTGCTGGTTGCGGGACGACCTCGAGATGCTGACGCGTGTTGCTGTCGTAGTGGCGTCGGGTGGAGGAGGCGGCGGCGCGGCCGAAGCCGGGTCGTCTTGACGGGCGCAAGCGGCGAGCCGCCCGCATGGGAAGGACAATGTCGCACCGCGGGCCCCGACCGTGAAGCGCGCAGCGGACCCGGCCAGGGGCGCGAAGCCGGCCGTTAAGAGGAGGCGCGGTGCTCCGCAGGACCGGGCAGTGAGGCCCGCCGTTCCGGTGGTGCCGGGGTGAGTTCTCTTCTTGCTTGAACCGAGTGGCCGAGCGGCTCTGCTTGGCTCTAGCGTATTCATTCTGTTTTGTGCTTCAGGTCGCCGATCTCGTTGGCGCTGGCGGCGGCGGATGCCGCGTCCAACGAGAGCGCCGCGTTCCGGAGGAGCCGGGCCGGCACTGTCGACCGGGTCGAGGAGGAGGAGCGGGTGGATCCGGATCTCGGTCTGGACCCGGCCGACACCGAAGCCCTGGCCTGGCGGGACCAGAACCGGGCCAAGGCGGAGTTGGAGGCGGCGTCGACCCAAGCCTGGGTTAGCGCTGCGGCAGCGTGGGCGCAAGCCGGTGAGGAGCCGGTGTGGCCGGAGATGCCGGCGGGGACGGTGGCGGCGGCGACGGTCTTCGTGCCATTGTCGGAGGGGGAGCACGGCCAAGGCGGCCATGCGGATGTGATGGACCTCGACCGGGAGGTCGTGGTTGTTGGGGATGGCACCCCGCCGCGGACCGACGCGGTCGAGCGGGCGGGGGCCTACTGAGGCGGTGGTGACGCTGCCTCGGAGAAGGCGCCACGGACGGCGCCGGAGGGGGCGCCTCAGGCGCCGATGAGCAAGGCGCCGCAGGCGGTGGAGCCGCAGGCCACTCTGGCCACCGAACCAGCGTCGGCGTCGGAGGGGGCGCTGGAGAAGGCACCGGCCGCGGGGGAGGCGGTCAGCGGAGAACACTCCCTGGTCCTCAGGCCAGGAGGTCGCCGGGCCGCCGGTTCGCAGCCGACACAGAGCGGGGCCAGCGAGGTCTTCTTCGGGCGTCTAACCCGGGAGGAGGCGGTGATGGACGCCGTGACCTGGAGCCTGCGAGGGCAGATGGACCGGATCCAGGCCTTCGCCCAGGCCGAGGTGGAGCACACATGGGAGCTGGAGCGCGCCGTGTTCGTAAGTTTCCCTTGCTTTCTGTTTTTTCCTTTTGGCTGCTTCTTCATGGGGGCGCGGTAGCGCACCCACTGGGTGTAGCCCCCAAGATTCGGGCTGTGGCACCCCGGCTCAGAGAAACCGGAACACCCCGTATTCCAGCCCAGAGAT